>JAFFST010055521.1:177362-209014 GCA_022414735.1 Noturus placidus
TATTTTTTTTTTTTTTTTTTTTATGAGTTGGTTAGGTGTTCACGGAAGAGGTGGGTCATTAGACCTCCTGGGGAAAACTAAGTTTGCTGCTGGAAGTGGTATTAGTGAGGCCAGCAGGGGGTTCTTACCCAGTGGTCTGTGTGGAGCCTAATGCCCCAGTATGGTGATGGGGACACTATACTGTAAAAACAGCATCATCTTTCGTATAATGATAGTCTTTATTAATCACATATACACATGCACAGTGGAATTCTCTTCTTCACATACCTCAGCATGTTAGGAAGTTTTCCCCATTATATGATGTCCTTAATATTTCACTTTGTTGTATTCCACATTAATGTATCAGGCACCTTTATGTTACAGTGGTTCATTAACAAAGCTGCACTTTTTGTTTATAATCTCTGAACAGTTTTGAGTATAAAGGTTCTAATGGCAGGGTCCCAAGACCTTCCAGCAAATTACCTTTTGTTCTTCTCACCTAAAATCACATGTAGACTATATAGAGCTATCTGTGTGACAGCTTGCAACTACAGTGTGAGCCATGGGTATCCTATCCTCCACAGTTGGTAATAGACTCCTATATTGTCTCCTGCATGCACACCCCCGGCCATCTATCCAACCAGCAGTACACAGGCAGATCAACTGCACATGCTTCCCAACCATACAAAGCTAACTGGATGATGCTAATACACATATTCGGGGTAGATTTGGGTTTCCTTCCATTCTCTCGTTATTTCTCTACTGGGGCTTCATTATCAGCTTTATTTTCTACCAAGTGGCTAATTGCTGTTGAAGTAATCTAGTCAGTTTCCCACGCTGCACCATGCACTGTTCACTTCTGAGCCTGCTACATTCACCACAATCACAGGACTGGTTCAGATTGTTGGATCTGTGCATAAATAAATAAGTAAGTCATAACATAAGCCAGTTCCTCCATAATTTCGTGACTACAGAAATGAACACATTCAAGCACACCACAATATTTGGAGGATATTGCAATTTTTAAAAATTGCCACATATTTTCCACAGATTTGGGCCAAGGGGTGCCATGTGACATGATCACAACATGCATTCAGCCAAAGTCCACTTTGATTCACCAGCATTGAACATGAATACAGCTAAAAGGTCTCATTTACCAACAAACATCACTGGGAAAGACCATACTAAACAATTTTTGCAATTGCAATTTCACCAATTCAAGTAGTTTTCCACAAAAAATGAACAAATAACTCTGCAAGTTTGAATTTCTAAACTATTGACACATAGCAGTTTTATATACACGGATTACAAAAGCTGTAATTTAAAAAAAATATATATTAATGTTTATCAATAGTCTTTCATCTATGCAGAACAGTAATAGTCTATGTAGCCTGAGGTTCCTTTTATACAACATATTTTATGCAGACATTTTGACAGCTGGTATCTGATTACAAACTGAATAGATTAGGCTTATGTCCATTTCGCAATGGCATGCAAATATCTAATAGTCTGATCAAAGTGTAACATTAATTGCATGAGAAAAGCACGCTTAGCCAGATTATAGACATCTTTAGGCACACTGATCACTTTTTGTTTTACTCATTGTTAAACTGGCTCCTTACCCAACATGATATTTGCAGAAAGACAAGGCAAGATTAAAAATAAAAACATTTCCACATGGTGAAATATATTCATGGTTTCTAAAAGTTGAGGTATGAAAGTATATTATCAACAGTAAAACTCAAAGTTTTTTGGCTGTTTTACAGAATTCAGCTGCAAAAATCAAATGGGGTTTCCCATTGTGTACCACATATTGTTCATGTGCTAGGCCAAATAGAATGTCACTGACGGCCCAGACAATATGGTAGAACACCAAAAACATCATGCTAATATTCAAAACAAAATACAACATGTCACTGGTACCTAATGGCAACAACTTAATATTATGTGTCCTTACAGTGCTAGTCATCTGTGTGTAAGCAAGAGAATTTTTAATTAATAGAAATAAAAGCTTAAATTATTTGTGCTTGCTTGTGGTGAGTTTAAAGTGCCTTGATTGCAATCCAGGTTTGGTAAAGCGAATGCTACTCACACTGTGCACCTTATGGTTTAGCAACAGGCCCAATATGGCCACACTGACACTCATTTAAATTCCTACTGGCTTCATTTGACATCACAGTCGGATAAGTAGCAAGGTCACAAGCTCATCACTTCTGTTTTTGGCCGACTCATTTTCTCTGCCATTCTTCTCTCATGTCCTTTCTCTCTTCAAACAGGTGGCTAATTAGTACAGATTGATCTGGCTCTTTCTGCACAAATTCATCTCCTGTTCTCTCCTGTATGTGTGTGACTCTCACACCTGCACTGGCCCTCTGTATCACTCACCATTGCTCTATATTTCACCCCAGCTGCTGAGCGAATCCATCGTCCCAATGAGTCACACTCATCGCTAGGTCCTACAAACGAGATTACACTGCAAATGGATGATTCCAACGACTATATTCATCTTTGATCTCCAACAGAGTGCAGATATGGTGAAAGACATGCAAGAATTGCCTCTGAGTAGGGACTTGTACTGTAGGTAAACAAGCAGGCATACACATTTTCTTATTTATACACACACTTGAAATCACACATCAAATAGTCTCTCTAAAAGTCTCATTTTCTGGCCTTCTTGCTTAGTGTTCCCAAACATCTTATTTATTCATGAACATTCATTTGTTAAGTAGACACTTTTCCAAAGCAACATAGTAGTGTAGCAGAATATAATCAAGGCATGCAGGTGTTGCAGTGGAGGTATGAACAAAGATGTGGAGGATACAATGTAATAAATAAAATGTTTTTAGATGTTAAGAGGTCTAAATAAATTGTTGTGCAAATTTCAAAAGAAGTAAGTTTTTTTCGATTTCAATTCATCCTGTACTATATTGAAAACACATTATTTCATGTTTTACTTGGTGAATTCAATTTATTTTTTTAAATATACACACATTTCCAATCTAATAACTGCAGCAACACACTTAAACTTTTTTTCAAATTAAATTCAATGTAATTTTATTTGTATAGCACTTTTTATAATAGACATTGTCTAGAGGGCTGCTTTAAAAAAATATCAACACATGGGGACAGTTCACTCTTTGCCACTGTGTAACATCACATTATCTTTTTTTAGCACTTAATAATCGCTTGGGCACTGAAGAAAGCTGGTTAAGTTTAGCAAGCAGAATTTTCCCACATTCACCCATTATGCATTTCTTCAGCTTCACAACTGCTGACATGTTGAACACACGCACTCTCTGCTTACGCAACCATGCGCTTATAATCGGGGTAGAATGTGGTTTGGTGTTGTTCGGCTTGGGATGGCCTTTTTTTTGGAGGCTCTTTATACACTATGATTAGACGATTGCCTCACCTGTTTCAGATCACATTCTAATTTCAACTTGTCACATCGCTTAAATTGCCCTTGTCGCAACTTTTTTGGAACGTGTTGCATGCTTCAATTCCAAAATAAATATTTATTTTCAAAAAACTGTACAGTTGCTTAGGTAAAACATAAAATACCTTGTCTTTATACAGTTTTTGTTTAAATACAAATCAAAGTACATTTCCAAATTTACTCTTCTTTGTTTTTATTAGCATTTACCATACTGTCCCAACTTTTTTCGGAATTGGGGTTGTACATTCAAATAGTCCACTTCTATATGGTTATGGAGGATATGCATGTAGATGTGGAACCAAAACATTAACTAAATATTGTTAATTGTATTCATCCCTCTTAGCAGCTGAAGCTTCTGTGCACACTTACTTTATATTTTCAATCAGTATTGAGAGTTATTTTTCACTGAACTTCCCATGTGTTTGTGGATCTGGCTGGATACTTCTATCAAAGCTTTTGATCCAACTGGATGAGTCATTGCATAGTGGAGCACACCCTCATTCCTCTCAAATGCCATCCGCAGCATTGAGGTGTTTCAAAAATCAATGCACAAAAAATTGAAGAAAATGTCCCCAAACACAACCAGTAGAGAGAGAGAGAGAGAGAGAGAGAGAGTGTGTGTGTGCGTCCTTGCGTGTGTGCTGCTGAACCCTATCCCATAGTGTATAATGAATGTATGTATTTATACAAATATACATACATGCACACATACAGTATATAGCTAGGTTAGCAGTACATAATATTGTAAAATAATATTGTAAAATAAAAGAATTTCCAAGAACACATGGCTTTCAAAATTAATGCTACTTAATATTACTTAATACAAAACAGCATGTTTAAATTGTGACAATTTCCAGAACACAATATGATGCCTGGAAGCAGTAGTGATGATCCCACACAGCTCTGACACACTTACATTCTGTCCTCTGTTTCAAGATGACTGGAACAAATTAGCACAACATATGTCTAGAGATTCATTCATTCATCTTCATTAACCACTTTATCCTGGTCAGGGTCACAGTAGATCCAGAGCCTATCCTGGGAAGACTGGGTGCAAAGCAGGACAACACCTTGGATGGGACGACAGTCTGTTGCTGGCTTCAATGTACATACACATTCACTAATTCACACCTATGGGAAATTTAGTGTAGCCAAATAAACTGCTGGTATGTTTTTGAGAGTTGGGTGAAAACCAGAGGCCAACAGAATGCTGTACCACCACGCCACACAAATATAGATATAATATTTTATGTTACATGATGACACAGTGTACGTATGCTAATTGACTAAGCAGTTAGGTAAAACTCAAGATATAATTCTTTTATTAGGTCTATTTTAAAAATTTCTTCTTTATTTATATATTTTTCAGCAAAATTTAAGTGAGGCCTGGTCGAGAAAAGGCTTAGAAGGGCCCCATAGTGACAGATTGCAGGGACTAAGAAGAATCGGATACACTGATATGGTTGACTTGAAGAGGATGACGGGTCTGAGTGCCTGGTTGTTCTCAGAAAGCACTCCTTGAAGCTCCACAGCAAATCTGATCATAGTGCAGCTCCAGTGAGAGGGAACAGGCCAAATCCAAAAAGCACAAATTGTCAGAGAACAGACCTTCTAAGAGGGAGAAAGCCAACAGAACAAGGGATCAAAACAAGTCACTCGGTAATTTCAATGAAAACTGATGGAAAAGTCAACAAAGGATGTATATTGAAACCTCCTGAGTTTATGCTGATTTTCAGAAATCGTAAGTTCTTTCAGAAAGTCTGGTAGTCAGGTTTCCTGGATTACAATCTCATGAATAACACTAAGGAATATTGTTAAACACAAAAAGAAACCCCTTAGTCTAATTGATCACCTGTGGTGCAATGTCAAAGGTCAGCTGATGAGCTTTTTTTCCTCAAACAGCAGCGGGATGACATTCATGCACAGAGCTGCATGGTGGTGGAATAATTCTACAGCAGATCTATTACAGAAGGGGACATGAAAGGATATGGACAGATGGCAAAAGAGGGGCAGACATTAGAGAAAGTACCACAACTTAAATGTAAACCAGTCTTGCGACTTCAAGGGATGAACATTTCCTTTGCTTGAGCCTATTCCTCTCTGTCTCTTCTCCTCCTGCTCCTGCAGGGATCTGGAAAGTTAAGGTTTAATGCTTCATTGGGTGCACATGTGCCGGCCATGGAGAACTATGTAGTATTATTTCCCCCATCGCCAGCTCATCTCGATTATTACATCAGTTTGGTTTCTTCTCAAGGCTTAGTGGCTGATTGAACAACCCCTCAAATAACTTTTCAGCTGGTAGGAGATGTTATTCTGGTTATGATGAAAAGGCAAATTCAATACATTAAGTCTTCTTTTCTCCTAACCTCCCCACCCCCACCTTCCTTTGAAAAAAGAGTCTTGTACACAAGTGATTCTGGTAAATGAGGCCGCAAGTCTAATTAGGTTCTTAAGCCAATAAGGGGTCATCTTGAAGTAATTTGTGGATAGATGAAAAAGAGAAATTCAATTCCACACTGTCTATGAGACAGAAGAGAACAACTCTAATCCCTGTCATGGGGTGGGCTGGATTTGGGTGGTGGGGTATGAGTTGGAGGTCACATGCCACAAGTCTTTGTGTGAGCCTGTGAAGCTACAGAAGTTATAAAGCTATGTTTGTAACTACAAATATGTATGTGATCCTATTGTCTGAATAAGTTCTTCTGATTCTGTATACCATTAGGGTCAGGTTGGTAGTCTATAAGAAGATCACATTGAGAGTAACCGTTTCTTTGTCCTAGTGGGTAGTGTAGTCTACCATCACTGTTTCAAAATGTCTGTGTTAGTGCTGTACCTTCTGTCTCTTTGGAGCAACACACATAAAAGAGCAATAAACAATATTAATATGTTTTTCAAAAGGGGTCAGCAGTCAATTTTGAGGTGGTGGGGGGGGGCTAAAAATTAATAACACACTGCATTAAAGGCTTATTGAAATTGCTTATCCCAATGGGTTTCCTAATTAATCCTCCATTGATGCAGGCATGACTCAATCTGATCCGTTTTGCATTTGTTCTCATCTGTGTTTGACAAAAGAAAACCAAATGTCCCATAAGGCTATGGATCTGCAACAGCTTTTGTAATTCCCCCCTATCCTTTCAAAGATGCCTCACTTCATTGATTTCTTTCACCCTGCAAACTTCTTTGTATCTCTTTTCTCCTCTGCTGGCCTCCTGGCTGTTGTTTTGAACTCTACAGGGAATGCTCTCAGAAGAGTGTTTTTTACTGCAAAACATGCCCCGAGCACATTGTTAGCCAGTGAGATTTAAAGGATCTGTCTAATCAATCCCAGATCATGGTTCATGTCAGGGTCAGCATTCCGACTCCACAGGAGCTCGAGACTGGACCACGCCTGCTTATCGCTCACATTCCACCAGTCTGATCTGTGGTCGGACAGCCAGGTGTGAGGATGGGATTCTGCCCAACCCCACCCACACCAATTCAAACCTTCACACACACACACACACACACACACACACACACCTCCAACAGTGCAATAATGCAACTCCACTGAAAGAACATATTGGCATAAGGTTTTATCAGAACTTTTCTTTTACTGATCCTAATAGGAGAAGGTGAATAAAAAAGGAAGAATGGTGAAATGAATGTAGCATGACTCCAAGTACTAATGAGGCTATTTGTTCTTGTAGCTTGTTATAGTGCTATGTGAAGGATAATGTCCAAACATATGGGCTGTGCTAATGAACAGATGTAACCTAAGTGTTTCAGTAAATGAAACAGCTCACAGAGGATTAATGTTCAAATTATAGCTCTGTATTTTGTGTTTATCTACACTGACACAAAGTTAATGCCATTTACAATGTAAGTTCTTCTAAATCAGAGCTATTTAGTTGCCTTCACATTCACATATACATGCCCATATGTATCCACGTACATGCTGGATCAGAGTAATTAGCCTTTAGTGTGAGGATGACAACAATAAAGGATGTATTAAAGGTAGCCATTATAATGACTTATCTTATCTTCACCCTAGCTCACCTTATGGGAGTGCTGCATTCTTAACCTCTGGTCCCTCCTGGAGGAAAGTGTGAGATACAAAATCCATGTACATATAAATAATAAAATGCTAAAGGCCTCTATTTACCCCCACCTCATGTGCTACATCATTTCTTCATCTCTTCTAACACCAGTGTGGCCCCTCTGTTTTGGCCACTGCTCTCCCTCAGAAGCACATACTTGAAAGACCCTCAAACGTCACATTTTTTTTCTTTCTGTTCGGATAAATATTAATGGAACGAGAAACAGGGTTATATGAAACTCAAACAAGAGAACATAAGGATGGGCCTTTAATGTAATTTTTTTTAAATCAATCCTCACTCTACAACCAATTATTTGTTGCCAGATTAATGTGGAGCTTGAAATAATAAATGCACAACACAGGATCTCGGGTTTTCATTTTCTGAGTTTGGCCTCATTCTAGGAAGTTGGTGTAATTGAATAAAAAATACTATACTCCAATGAAGACTCATTGGATCTCATCAAAGTTTGGTTGTTTTGCAGGTGAACAAAGCGAATAACTTCTAAAGGCTGAATCCCAACTTCCCTAAACCCATCCTCTTTCAGCACAGCTATGATCTCTTGCAGATGGCATGGTTTGAGAGGAGAAAAATGAGAACGAATAGCAGTGGTAGGGGGAAAATGTCAGGGAACACACAAAAAAGACTTTCATTTCTAAATCTGCTGTTTTAAATTGGGCCTGGGCTCTGGCGTCTCAGGTCTCTGGATTGTGTGGTGGAAACTAGATACCTCAGTCTACTGTAGATCTGTTTAAGTTATTCTGCACTCGCAAAGAGGGACGCATGTTTGAAAGATGCTTGAGCATACAGGAGTGATGACAGGTGGAATAGAGCCGAGGCATTTGAATCCACATGGAACCCTTCATACCTCTCAACAAATGGCGAGAATCCAGGGTGGAGACTGTCACCTTGACCTTAAGAGGAGAGGAAATTCCTAGAAATAGGAATCTAGAAATAGAATGTCACTCCACAAAGCACTGTAAATACAAATTCACGCTTAAAGGCAATTCAGTGTAGCCAATCAAACTATTGGCATGTTTTTGGGACATGGAAGGAAACTGGGGAACCCGGAAGAAACCCACACAGACACTGGGAAAAGATGCAAAACTCTGCACAGTTACCTGAGCTAAAGGTTGAGCAGGATGCATCTACATGCACGTACCTCCTGCATTGTTTTCATTTCTCTTGATTTTATATTTGCCACAAATCCTGGAATAACACACTTGTACATTAATAGTATATGCACGTATACATACCACACATACAGACTTCAATTCTTACTTCTGTATTAAGTATGTCAGCTATTTAAAAACACATTTCTGGTCCTTTTAACGATACACAATTCAGTAGACATCTGTGTTCACCTACAAAAAGATGGTTAATTAAAAAAAAAAAGATGCACTATTCTACCAGACCACCCTTCACTCTGTATACCGTGAATACACTGTTTCAGTGCTTCAAAGCCCAGACAGACACAGTGCTTCAGTATGCTGCACTTTTCACCCTGCTGTGTCTCTGTCTCCCCATCACTTTCTCTGACAGCCGTAAAATCTTTTCATCAGGAGTCTAAGCACTCCTGACTTTCCAGACATATATCTGGTCTACCACACCTTCCATTGGATCTGGCCTTATTTACTTTCCCTAAACTTTTGACACAATATGCACTAGATTCAGTTTAAATGTCTGTTATTGGATTTTTCTGTCTTTTTCTGAGTTTTCTTTTGTTTGATTCTTGTTTACTTTCATACTTGAAAATCAGATTTGTTCAGTTGCTGCTTTAAAAGTGAAGAATCCTTAATTATAATGACAGCACCAGTATTAGGCTACGCAATTGATTGAAAGTAAATAAAATTCTCAGGGTAATATAAAAATGGCCCTTGTGAACCGTGCCGTCAGCCTTATTGAGAAAGAACTCAGGAAGTGTGTCACGCCTTGCTAGAGTTTCATCACGGGGAGACAGACACAATTTCTGTGTGAAGAGTTTAGGGATGGAGCACGCCAGGTCAGCTCTCAAGAGGTCTGACTGTGCACATTGTGAACACCTTACAATTAGGCAGTTCCGCTCGTGGCTCGCTCTCTTCTTGGCCAAAGGGAGATAGGTTTCAGAGCCTCACAGATCCTAGGGATTTCTTATGGATCTGGAAGAGGAGCCAGAGATGAGTGTTGCTCTATCTCTTGCTATGTCTTCCGGGTCTGGATCTCCGCCGGATTATGGAGCTTGTGTCGCAACTGATCCTTCCACTATGGAAAGTCAAAAGCCAAAATCCAAAAAAATAATAATAAATCCTCTCTGACTCTGAGGAGCCAGAAGGGTGAGCCAAAAATTGAGAGCAGCTCTCAAGCACTTAAAGAGCTACTTGAAGTGATTACTAGCTTTTTTCTGTGAAAAGCAATCTCCCTCACACCACAGAAAACACAGAAGTGCATGACGAAATATCATGCTTCTGGGAAAAACCATGCATAAGCCGTATTTTTAACCCCACTATGTTGGATTATTCGGCCATCATGGAGAATGAACAGCACAGTTATTTAACTATGCCGAAGGCAGAGGAGAAGTTTGCGAGCTACCTCTCTCCATCGATGGCAGGCAATTTAGGGGGCCCGGCTTTGCCTTCCAAGCTATGTAAGGCCACCTCTGCACTGGTGGACAAGGCCTATGCAGCAGTCGGTCTTGCTTGAGGGTCACTGCATACAATGGCAGTGTTGTAGTCCTACCAAGCAGACCTGATGAGTGAGCTCGACATACGGCGGCATTCAGCCCCATCGAGCCAAGTTTGCCTGGGCATCCAAGAGTGGAGCCCAGGTCAGTGCTAGTGTGAGGGAGGTACAGAAGGTGAGTGTGACAGCCTGCCTCCCCCTTTGGAGAGCCAGAGGAACCAGGAGGCCACAGTCACAGCCTGCTAATAGGATAGCCTGATCTGAGAATGGTCACAAAGACCAAGCAAACAGAGGAGGAATGAGGGATGTATCAGGGGACGTCTGTGGAGCCTCCCCTAGCCAAGGCTGTCCCAAGTTTTCAGTGTTCTCTTGTCAGCGAGCTGTCACATGGCAATGAGAATCTGATTTAACATCACTAAACAACCATATGGCAGCATGGCAAATGTGTCTCCATGGGTTCTGACTACCGTAGAAAAGGGTTACAAGGTCCAGTTCAGAGCTTCAATCCTATCACCAGTGAGCAAAATAAAGCTGGATCTGGGCATCCGTTCCACTCTCTATGAGAAACTGTTAGGGCTTATGGCAGCAGCAGCCAAGGTCATACTGTTGGGCCTATTGCACACAAGACCATTTCAGTGGTGGCTGAAATGTCGGGAGTTTTGTCCAAGGACAAAACCTCTGAGAGTAATCAGTGTCATGTGGCAATGTCTACATGCTCTAAGAAATTGGAGATGTCCCCGGTATCTAACCTTGGGTTACACTCTAGGGGTGTGTCCTAATTGCAAGACGGTAATGACAGATGCCTCCCTTACAGGCTGGGGCGCGGTCTTAGATGGTAGAGTGGCATATAAATCGATGGCCATATTTCTAGCACTGAAATTATTTCTTCCTCAATTAAGAGGTTACCATGTGTTAGTTGAGACAGACAACACATTTACATTTACATTTATTCATTTAGCAGACGCTTTTATCCAAAGCAACTTACAAATGAGAGATACAAGCAAAGAGATACAAGACAACACAGTAGTGGTCTCATATATCAACCACCAGGGAGAGTTATGCTCATGCCACTTGTTCAGGCCGGCACAACTAATTCTTCTCTTTGCAGAGTGTTCTTGTCAGTGAGTGCAATGTACATTCCGGACAACCGGAAAGTGGGGACAGACATCCTGTTTGAGGCAGGGGCTGAGGCCCAGGGGTTGGGGGTTCATCCTCAAGTCTGTATAGTGGAGGTTGGGCTAAGCAGAAGTGGATGTGTTCAAATCTGAGAAGATAACACACTGCCCGCTGTGGTTCGCCCTTTCTCCTCCTGTACCATTGGGGTTGAATGCCATGGTTCACACATGGCCAAGGTCACCTCTGTACACTTTTCCTCTGATCGCGTGGCTTACACAAGTTCTAATGAGAGTTTGCCAGGGCCGTCTACTTCTGCTAGTAGCACCTTATCGCCCAGCTCGAATATGGTTCTCAGAGATAATATCCCTGCTAGATGGCACTCCTTGGGAGATTCCCGTCCACAGGGATCTACTGTCTAAGGCTGGAGGGCTGATTTATCACTTTTGGCCGGAACTGCAGTAACTGTGGGTCTGGCACCTGGGGGCACCAACTCACAGATTCTGGTCTCACAACCTCAGTTGTTGAGAACATGTTGAATGCAAGAGCACCATCATTGAGGAAATTGTATGTGCTCAAGTGGTGACTTTTTGTCTCATGGTGTGAGGAACGTGAGCTAGACCTAGTGAACTGCACAGTAGCTACAGTCCTGGAGTTCTTACAAGGACGTTTCTTAGCAGGATTGTCTCCTCCTACAATCAGGGTCTATATGGTCATCATTTTGGCCAGCCATGCCCCTATTGATGAAGCATCTGTGGGGCAACATCCTCTGACTTCGAGGCTTATGTATGGTTTCAGGTGGCTGAGACCCATCTGCAGACTACGCATACCTTCCTGGGATCTTTCTGTGGTCCTGGAAGGTCTGACAGGTGCCCCATTTGAGCCCTTAGAGTCAGCCTCTGAGAAGCTTCTGACTTTAAAGGTAGCTCTTCTGCTGACCCTGACATCTCTCAAGCGAGTAGGAGATCTACAAGCTCTCTGTTGCCCTTTTCTGCTTTAACATTTCCCCTGGATTAGCCAAGGCGATCCTATATCCTAGGTTGGATTATATTCCTAAAGTGCCTGTGTCTGCTGCTCAGCTAGTAGTGTTGCAGGCTTTCTGCCCTCCTCCGTTCCTCACAACAGAACAAGAGAAATTGCACATACTAAAGGGCTCTCTGTACTTATGTCCATCACAGTGGTGTAAGTCAGAGCTGCTGCTGGTCTGCTTTGGCAGCAACAGTAGGAGTGATGCTGTGTCAAGCAGCGTATCTCTAATTGGAAAGTGGAAGCAGTCTCTATTTTTTATGAGGGCTATGCCTCTGGGCATCAGGGCTCATTCCACTGGGGGGGTCGCCTTTTTGAAGGCTTTTTTCCAAAGGGGTACCCTTACAGGATGTATGTGCTGCAGCAGGGTGGTCTATGTCACACACATTCATTCAATATTACAATCTGGATATATGTTCTAGCCCGGGCTCGAGTGTCTTGCAGTGACCCTCGGGCTTGGACCTTTTGAACAGGCCATGCCCTCAGTATGACGGAGTGTGTACTCTCATTCCCACAGTGTAAAGTTCATACAATGTTGAGTTCCCTTTGAAAGGGAATGTCTGGGTTTTGTATGTAACCCTGCATGTAACAATGTTCTCTGATAAGGGAAGGGGACGTTGCATAGCTTTTTCATACTGGGGCATGCCTGTGAATTGCATCTTTGCTTCACATAATAGAGGCTGACTGCATGGCTCACAGGTGGCATTTTTCTATCACGCATCACGCTTAATTGCTACGTCACCTGATCATGGCAGGCTTTATAGGGCGGCTGTGGCTCAGTTGTTAGAGCGGGTTGTCCACTAATCCACTAACCGTGAGGTTGGCGGTTCGAATCCCGGCCCGGGTGAGCCCATGCCGAAGTGTCCTTGGGCAAGACACTGAACCCTAAGTTGCCCCCAATGGCAAGCTAGCACCTTGCATGGCAGCTCTGCTACCATTGGTGTGTGAATGTGCTCTCATTAGTAAGTCACTTGTAAATGTAAAAAATGATATTTCTGTCAAGCTGCTTTGAGACAATGTACCATTGTAAAAAGCGCTATACAAATTGATAAATTAATTAATTAATTAATTATAAATAGGCATGATGTTACACAAGCTTCAGATACCGGTCATGCTTAAGGGTGCTTCCCACAGCGTAAAGCTCATGCAAACTCACGTTCCCTTCTCAGGGAACAGGGTTAAATGCCTAACCCAGACATTTTCTCCCACCTCCCAAAAACATGTCAGCAAGTGGCTTGATTATCCTAAATTGGCCCAGTGTGCACATGATGCCCTGTGATGAACTAGGGTACTGCAGCCTGACCAGGATAAAGTGGTTACTGAAGATGAATAAATGACAATAATCATCCTTGCTATTTTAACACTACTAGAAACAATATGACCAGAACTGTGTCCCTATTTTGCTTACATAAACCACCTCACACATAGAAACAAGCAATAAAAGTTGTTCACTGAGGGATTCTGATAGGCATAAATGTTGTTTTCAGAATCCTGCCATGGTTGTAAGAAGACTAGCTGTGATAATTACCTGCAGTAAACAGTAAAACAGTGTGTTTTACATGAGTACCTCTTATTTATTGTTTTATTTACTTAGTTGTTTGCACAAACCCACTGATCTACTGAATAGGTAGAGATCTATGGCATTTTCTAAGGGAAGATGGTGACAAAGTTGCCATGACCAAAATCACCAGACCGAAGGGGTTCTATTGCAGAAGCACTCAACTTCACAGAACATTTATAGAGGCAGCAAGAAATCAAAGAAACATCTGAGTCTTTTGCAGGGTCTTTTGGATGATTCTGGACTCACACCACTATGTGGTCTGTAAAAGTAACCGAGCAAACCAGAGATGATCGGTGCAGTGGAAGAAAGAAGGATGGAGGGAAAGAAAGAGGGAGAGAAGGAAAAGTAATAAATCGCACTCACTGGGGCAGAGTCTGCGGTTCGGATGTGACAGGAGGCAGTAATTTATCAGACGTTTTATAGCAAGATGATGGACTGGCGGAGAGTGAAAGGTTTTAATGGAGGATTTCATTTTGGATACACTCTGGGTGAAGTTTCAACCTGTACACATGGTGAAGCCACACAGATATAGTGGGCTTCAGCACAGAAGAGGTAATTACAGTAAATTTACACAAAACTAAATTCTTTCTTGAGGTTATTTTTTAAAAGACGTGATTATTTAAATTCCCTCTTGCTTCCTTTGAGAGCATTGATTCACAACCCTTCAAAGTGACACATAATAAAGAGAGGATAAAATAACATGAAACCGATTTAGAATTTATGGTATTTTGGTTGGTAGCAACTTTATCAGACAGCAACATGTTTACCGAAACACACACACAAACACACACATACACACAGCGTAAACAAACCCAAATCAGCTAAGTAACTGAAACACAATGTTTAAGTCACATTGCATCTAGGGATTAAGGCTCCTTTTTGGGGATTGTAAATTTGATATAATGGGGAATCGTGTGCACTTATCTCTCTCTCTTTCTCTCTCTCTCTCTCTCTCTCACACACACACACACACACACACACTTACTTTTACAATAAGTCAATTTGTTTTCTGCTGACATTACCCTACTAGCACTATGTGAGTAAGACAAGCTCTTTATTTGGTATCTTAACTCTGCTTGACAGGAAAGGAGTGACATTGTTTGTTAAAATGGGGTGGATCCTCTTTTTCTCTTGTTTGTGAATGAAAAGAAAAAAATTGACCCACTTGACACATTTAATGGAAATTATAAATCAAACTGAGGGAAGTGCTGGCTGGAGACAGCGCTGCTTGTGGGTGATACTTGTACTTGTCATTGGTCCGGTAATCCGGCCAGGCGTGTCTAGGGTACGTAAAAAGAGAACAGAGTTAATAAGGATGTAAGACTGGTGACCTATAGAAACCATGCCATGTGTGGGTGATAATGTTGTTTGGAACTTAATCACTTACCGCACTGGAGGGTGGGAAAGCAGGAATGTGTGTCTGACAATATGTATGTTTGTATGTGCATGTGTTTGAGGTAAAAGAAAACAGAGGAAGACAAGCACCAAAGATCAAGACTTTGCCTCATACTTCTTCTCCACTATTACCAAAATAACGTGGCACTCAAATAACGTGCCCTCAGAGACAGACTTCAAAAATAAAAAGTTACAGGAAAATGGCGCAGTGGTGGCAGTGAAGTCAGCGGGCACATATGGAGGAAAATGACTGTTGATTAGAATCAGTCCCATATAAGCCACTACATTCAGCTTACAAGAACAACCCAGAGTTCCAAAAAGGAATGGAATACCAAAGAAAACAGTAAAAGAGGAATAACATTGAGAATAATTGTGCCCTTTGGGCAGTCTAGCCACACAGTCAGTGTGTGGGAGAGTGATTACACAAGCTATTGGTATGGAAAAGGTCATTTTATACTACCAAGCCACTGTTCATAGAGCTCTCTGGAAAAATCTAGTGGCAAACCTGAAGATTACCTTTGAACTTTTCCATTCTGGTCCTTACCATGCACAATGGGTCTTAAAGTCAGTATAATACTGATTCAGGGAAGACACAAAAAACACAACTAATCCTAAATATACTTTTCTGAAATAGTGATATAGATCTGGGTTATAGATTCTAAAAATGATATTGTGTGTAAGTACAGTACAACTTGATATTTCTTTAATTAATTAATTAATTAATTAATTTCTCCCTCTGTATGATTCAAGGCCAAAACTATCTTTCAGTTGCACAAGTGAAAATGGAATTATTATGCATGACCAAAAAAAAAAAAAAGCGTTTCTCTGTGTTATATTTCATGTGCTAGTCCTGCCTTTGATTCTTTCCACTTGGTCCTCTGTAAAGCAAACAGTCTGTAGCCTGAAGAAAGGGGAACTTGTTCTACAGAGCGTGGGTGGCTAACAGTCACTCCTACACCCCACTTGCCATTGCTCCATCACAATATATAAAAAATAATAAGAATCATTTGGTCTTGGATAAATGTTTAAAAGTTACTATGTCTGGAGTGTGTGTCAGGGAGGCAGAAGACACTGTAAGTTACAGTACAGCATCAGGAGGAGTTTGGGCTCAATACCTAAGCAAACTAATAAGTAAAGGTCATGCCTTTTTCACCTTTATACTCCATTTCTGAAGCAAATGAAAGAATGTCTGGAAACGGAGAGCATGATAGCTAGTTAATAAATGAAACCTACTTTATTGAATGAAACCAAACAAATCTATAAAAAATTATAGACATATTATTCCAATTTTTGGCATGTCGGTATTGTTAACGTCTGAATTTTTCATGTAAAATCACATACAGAAAATATTTTAACTTTAGTTATTATTTGTGAAAAAAGTTTTCTATTTGAAGAAAAAATAATAATTAATATTAATGTTCCCTTTATGAACAGTATTTACTGCATTAGTTGATTGAGATGCAGGTGAATGTGGATGCAAGTGCAGACCGTTTATTGTGCAGAGTGTAAAAATAAAAACTAATGAGGAGAATACACACAAAACAGCAAAATATACAGACTATGGTCTAAACTATGGTAGGCAAGGTAACAAGACGCAACAGGAACTGTAACAAAGAGAAATGATTTATACAGTATCTCACAAAAGTGAGTACACCCCTCACATTTTTGTAAATATTTGATGATATCTTTACATGTGACAACACTGAATAAATAACACTTTGCTACAATGTAAAGTAGTGAGTGTACAGCTTGTGTAACAGTGTAAATTTACTGTCCCCTCAGAATAACTCAACACACAGCCATTAATGTCTAAACCGCTGGCAGCAAAAGTGAGTACACCCCTAAGTGAAAATGTACAAATTGTGCCCAATTAGCCATTTTCCTCCCCGGTGTCATATGACTTGTTACTGTTACAAGATATCAGGTGTGAATGGGGAGCAGGTGTGTTAAATTTGGTGTCATCGCTCTCACACTCCCTCATACTGGTCACTGGAAGTTCAACATGGCACCTCATGGCAAAGAACTCTCTGAGGATCTGAAAAAAAGAATTGTTGCTCTACATAAAGATGGCCTAGGCTATAAGAATATTGCCAAGACCCTGACACTAAGCTGCAGCATGGTGGCCAAGACCATACAGCGGTTTAACAGGACAGGTTCCACTCAGAACAGGCCTCGTCATTGTTGACCAAAGTAGTTGAGTGCATGTGCTCAGCGTCATATCCAGAGTTTGTCTTTGGGAAATAGACATATGAGTGCTGCCAGCATTGCTGCAGAGGTTGAAGAGGTGGGGGGTCAGCCTGTCGGTGCTCAGACCATACGCTGCACACTGCATCAAATTGGTCTGCATGGCTGTTGTCTCAGAAGGAAGCCTCTTCTAAAGATGATTTCACAAGAAAGCTCGCAAACAGTTTGCTGAAGACAAACAGACTAAGGACATGGATTACTGGAACCATGTCCTATGGTCTGATGAGACCAAGATAATCTTACTTGGTTCAGATGGTGTCAAGCATGTGTGGTGACAACCAGGTGAGGAGTACAAAGACAAGTGTGTCTTGCCTACAGTCAAGCATGGTGGTGTCATGGTCTGGGGCTGCATGAGTGCCTCTGGCACTGGGGAGCTACAGTTCATTGAGGGAACCATGAATGCCAACATGTGTACTGTGACATACGGAAGCAGAGCATGATCCCCTTCCTTCGGAGACTGGGCCTCAGGAGCAGTATTCCAGCATGATAACGACCCTAAACACACCTCCATGATGACCACTGCCTTGCTAAAGAAGCTGAGGGTGAAGGGGATGGACTGGCCAAGCATGTCTCTAGACCTAAACCCTATTGAGCGTCTATGGGGCATCGTCAAACGGTAGGTGGAGTTGACATCCTTGATTTTGTCATGGAGGAGTGGAAAAGGACTCCAGTGGCAACCTGTGAAGCTCTGGTGAACTCCATGTCCAAGAGGGTGAAGGCAGTGCTGGAAAATAATGGTGGCCACACAAAATATTGACATTTTGGGCCCAATTTGGACATTTTCACTTAGGGGTGTACTCACTTTTGTTGGCAGCGGTTTAGACATTAATGGCTGTTGAGTTATTTTGAGGAGACAGCAAATTTACACTGTTACACAAGCTGTACACTCCCTACTTTACATTGTAGCAAAGTATCATTTTTTCAGTGTTGTTACTGAATAGATATAATCAAATATTTACAAAAATGTGAGGGGTGTACTCACTTTTGTGAGATACTGTATACCATTGCTAATTAAACCAAAATGTGAATCATGTGACGTGATCAAGTGAGGTGCAGTGGCTGATGGGAATCGTAGTCCAGTGCCTATTTCGGCATATCCATGACATTAACATTAAGAAACCATGAATTTCGGTATTAATACACAATAAATAATGCTAACAAGGTAAAATTAGCATGTGTTCATCCATCCATCTTCAACCGCTTACTCCGTTTCAGGGTCGCGGGGAACCTGGAGCCTATCCCAGGGAGTATCGGGCACAAGGCGGGGTACACCCTGGACAGGGTGCCAGTCCATCACAGGGCACAATCACATACACATTCATACATTCCTACACTACGGACACTTTAGACACGCCAATCAGCCTAACATGCATGTCTTTGGACTGGGGGAGGAAACCGGAGTACCCGGAGGAAACCCCCGACACACGGGGAGAACAGTGTGTATTAATTGCCATTTATTTAAATGCGAACTAAATCCACCTGTGTTGACAAATGTTCATTCAACCCGTGACTAAAAATAAAGCCCACAAAAGTTATCAACAATTAAATTACCACATTTCCCTAAATTCTGATAAACTACTATCTGGGGTGTAAATATTAGAACTTCCTATTCGCATTTAGCTCAGGTGTTGGTTCATATTGATCGACGTGGGCCTAATTTTATCAAAAGCTCACAATCAATGAATAAAAGGGAAAGGCAGCATGGGTGTTTCACAGCTGCCGGGTCCCCAGTTTGATCCTGTGCTCTGGTTACTGTCTGTGTGGAGTTTTGCAAGTTCTCCCAATGGGTTTCTTCTGGGTACCTCTGGGTATTCCCGCCTCACATCCAGTGTTCCTGGGAAGGGCACCAGATCCACCCCCATCCCAAGCAGGATAAAACTCTTACTGAAAATGAAAATGAATAAATAACAGTAGTGTTAGTTTATTTGCTAATATTATTTGTAGTGTATTCGAGCTGAAGTTCATGGGTTGTTTATGTTAACTAATGTATTAAGGGAACATTAAGGGTACAGCATTACCAAAATAAGATTAATAGTGAATATGAACTTTTTTTTCACGAATAGGGTGAGTAATGCTTTGCACTTGTTCTGACCTCAGAAAGCCAAGGCCAACCACACAGTAAGGAAAATAGTACTTCATTACCCAGACATCCTAAGAGTCACATCACTCACTGTAGGTTCAATCAATCTCCTGATTTTTGGCAAAGGTTGCTTTGTCAGTACACACTGACAAGACACATGTAAATATGACCATACACACAAACATGTAAACATGACCATGACATGTATGTAAGACCATACATACACACATAATGTCTACAGTTACTGGTGTCTTCCTTACAAAATCCTGTCTTTTTCTCTTAATTTATTTTTCACACATATGTACACGGAGAGGAGAGAGAGAGAGAGAGAGAGAGAGAGAGAGAGAGAGAGAGAGTAATGTCTCAGCATTGATTACTCTCCTGAGACACAACCTTTATAAGTGGAATAGAAAACAAAGACCATGCTTATGTGCACACTCTTGTCCAAGTTTCACATG
Source organism: Noturus placidus (assembly GCA_022414735.1). Lineage (NCBI taxonomy): Eukaryota > Metazoa > Chordata > Actinopteri > Siluriformes > Ictaluridae > Noturus > Noturus placidus. The sequence goes on from JAFFST010055521.1 coordinate 197,386, forward strand.
TGATTTATTGTGATAACAGCAAAAACGGCTCAGCTGGCAGACACCCTTTACATTTTTACAAAGATGATTTTTTCTTCTGCTGTTTGTGTTGGTCGCAAGCTTATAGAAGGGCCTCTGACTGGGGTGCTTTGAATTTCCAGCTACTGAGAACATTTGTGTATTCAGGTATTTTTCTACTAGCACTGCATTATATCATATAAATTATTATTTTTATGGCCAATGTAACTATTTAATCATGAATTTTAACTTTGCTTGGCATGACTTTCTTACTCCATGTTTAATGTTTTATCAAAGATAGAAAAAAGTAAATCTTAAAGATCAAACAAAGCCAAATTTTCCACTGCCATACTTCTTGAGCTTGAGGTTAGACCAAAAATAGTTTTGTGAATTATTATGATATTTATGTAGAAATTACAGCATGCTCTGAAATGTGAATATCATAAATGTTGACAACATTACAACATGTAGAAGGAATGCAGGCAAGTTTGTGGTGTAATTATAAAATATTTCAGGCTTGCTAATATTTCAGAAATTCAAAGAAATATGCAGAGGAAAGACCAAATAAAGCGTCTGAGGTCCTGAACATTCACTTTCTTTTTTATGAGAAGGAATGACACAGGAGAGTAAAGGGTTGTTAAATTAAGAAAATTGGCGAATTCTACATAAGTATGCAGGGGAAAACAAGTAAATACCAACTGCCATGTCCACCCCAAGCCAGTCCGGTATGTTTTATGTTTCTTAAGGATTTACCAAAGCATCACACAGCCATTATAATACCGTGATGTGAAAAAGTATTTCTTCTGTTTTGTGTATATCTCATACTAAATTGTTTCAGAAATTAAAACATCATCTAAGATAAAACAAAGGCAACCTGAGTAAACACAGAATACTGTTTTTAAATTATAATACTAATTATTGAAGCAAAAAAGTTATCCAATATCAACTGGGCCTGTGTGAAAATGTATTTGCCCCCATGGTTATTAATTCCCTAAATCTATGAAACTGCATTAATAATGGGGTTCAGCCGGACTAGACACCACCAGGCCTGATCACTGCAAACCCTGTTCAATCAAATCAACACTTCAATAGAACTTTTTCAACAGCATGACGTTGATTAAAAGGTCTTACCCAGTAACACACTATTCTAGAATTTGATGAAATTCCAGAAATGATGAGAAAGAAGGTGATTGAAATACATCAGTCTGGGAAGGGTTACAAAGCTATTTCAAAGGCTCTAGGACTCAAAAGTGAGAGCCATTATCTCCAAGTGGAGAAACTTGGCACAGTAGTGAACCTTCACAGAAGGGCCAATAAAGTAACAATAGATTAGTTTTACGAAGACTTTTCACATTTACATCCAACAAGAGTGCCAGGGATTGTGCCCACGGTAGAAATATTTAGAATCACTGTTTAATATGCAGTTACTGAAATCTGGATTCTGATTGGTCAGAAGGTGTTCTTCATTTTCTATAACAGCAGCTCTGACAGTAATGCAGCTGCAATTCACAGGTCTATATGTGCTGAATTTAACACGTTATCGTTATTGATTATACTTGTATGATGGTTGATGGATAAGACGTGTCCAAGAATAAACGGAATACAAACATCTTTAACAGGTGTTTATTCGTTGACATAAAGCTGTAACTTTGAATTTTGAGGGTTTTTTATATTAACATCGTGATAGGGAAAATAAAAGACGACTCTTTATGGGTGCTAGAACACAAGTAATAACAGAAACGTGTTTCGTGGAGGTTTCCACAACGTTTAATTGAACTACAAATGGATAAAATGTACACCGTGCCATTGTATTATAGTAGGGAAGTTCCTCTGTGTTATAAGAACAATAAATCACTACGGGACATGCTCTTGTAGGGATAACCAACCCTGCTTCATCACACAGCCATGTCGCTGATGAAGGCCAAGGCACCTCAATCAGAACGTGTTTGATAGCGCTCGGTTATGAATACGTGACTCAAAACAAACTGCTGTGCTGAAACTGAGGAGCAAGAGCTCGAGCCTTATCATCACACTGCAGATGTAACCTGTGTGTGTGTAGAGAGAGAGAGAGAGAGAGAGAGAGAGAAATAGAGAGACAGAAAGGGAGAAAAGGAGACAGAGAAATAGACAGAGAGAGATAAAGGGACAGAGGGATTAAAAGACAGAGCGCAAGAGTGACAGAGTGCAGATGGAAAGACAGAAATAAAGACAGGGATGGAGAAAAAGAGACAGTAAATTATAATACAATGAAACCCAGAGCTGTGATTTTAGCACAGCTTTTAACATTCTACTTCTCTTCTTTTGCTTTAGTCTTTCTGTACACCATTTCCTGAAACTGGAAAGGATTTTTCTTTCTCCTTTCTTCCTGGTTGAAGAAGGCAAGGGCTTTCTTTTCATCAGCACTGTAGATCTGGTTATCCTTTCTCAGATGCACAACCTCCATACACAGATGTCTGCTTCCATTGATCACATAGCCTGAAGTCTGCAATATCATCACTGGTAAGGCCAATTTCACCTCTCCTTGGAAACGCTTGCCTGCTTTTACGTACTCCACTCCACCATGGCAGTACCTTCACCGGGTAACAGAGCATGACCCAAAATATAATGGTTTATCATCCTGGGCCATGGGAGTTAGAGGAGCTTAAGGCATAAACCACATTATCATCAAGATGAGTTTTCTCCAACCACAGTTCTCCAAGATCATCATCTTCCTCTGCGTAATGATCACTTCTGGAACTGCCTGACTCTTTGCGGCTCTTTTTAGCCTTCTTCTTTGATTCCTTCCTTTTACCTTTCTTCTTTTTTTCTTCTTCTTCTTCTTCTTGACCTCTTCTTCTGGGTCACTTTCTGATTCTGTGTCCTCCGAGTGCTTGCGACTTTTCTGTTTTTTCGATTTTCGTTTATATTTCTTCTTCTTTTCTTCTGAACTTGTCTCAGAGCTGCTGTTCTTCAACTGAAGTGTGTTCATCTGAGTCAGGGTCTCGGATACTTTGTGAATAGCCCCAGACATCAGGACATCCCAGCTCACTGATTCTCTCACACTTTTGCAAGGGCCTGGCGATGAAGGCTTCTTGTCTTTGCCTTTGGATATCGTCTCTCTTGTCTTAGTAATCGGATCTCAAGCCCGCGTAGTGTCCCCGGTCCCGCTCATCAGCCCAAGCCAACTTCTCTCGTTCTCTCGATCTGGAACGACTTTGTGAGCCGCCCATCCGAAAGCGGTTTCTGTCTCTTCTCCTTGTTATAGGACCATTTTGACGCATTCATCGGTCCTGTTGTGTCTGTGGTTACCGGCCGCAGGACTCGACTCCGCGCACTTCTGCTGCTCGAGCGGCTCTGGCGGCGCTTTCTCGGGCTACTGCCCTCCGAACATTTGCCGTTGAGCTTGAGCATCGTTAAGTGCTTTGTCATGTTTAATCAGTCGCTTTCTTTTAGTACACAGTTGAAGTGCTGCTTTCTGAGATAAAGAATTAATTAGAATTAGAATTAGAATTAAGAATTCATTAATGCGTGCGCTTAAACCGTCCACATTAAACCTCAGAGGAACTAGCTGTGGCTTTAGGTCCTCAGAGTGGCCAAATATGGACTTCAACCCTGATTTACAGTTCACACTGTGTAAACACACTGTACGAGCCATAAAACAAAGACAAATCATTAATCTATGTAGAGAGATATGGCTGGACGCAAATGCAGATGAACTGTTTTTATTAAAAGAGAGGCAAGGCAGTATATCCAAAACCCATAATCCACATAGAGTAATCAACAAACAGGCAAGGTTCAGGCGATCAGAAAACAGAGGCAAAACAGGGCTAGGCAGAAGATGATGTCGCGGTCACAAGCAGACGGGGTCGGTACAATAAGCAGGAAGCGTTTAACATAGACGAGGGCTCTAGATGGGTTAGTATTATCTAAAATAAACATGTTAGTAGTATCTAAAATAAATGCATTTTGAACAAAAAAAAGGTCTAACTGTCATTTACGTCGCCATGTTGTAAAGTATGCTAAGTTTGTAATTTCGCCCCTTTGACTTTTAAACTCTCTTTATTTAGGAAAAAACAGAATAATCAATCATTCAAAAAGAAAAAGAGAGAATATTGATCTACATGTTTCAACATGAAACGTAAAGAAATGGTTAGATTAATTATTAATCTAACCATTCTTAGCTTGAATAGATAAAAGCTTTAACAGAACTATAACCATGCCTAAAAATGAAAGAAAAAAGAAGGAAAAAAAGACCCCAGCATAATTATATGAAGTTTAGATGATAATTCCTGCAAGGAATTGGAGTGGTCTGATTGATGCTCCATTGCTTTTAAATAATGAATGCAATATTAATCTGTTAATTCTGTGGTTTGACTAAAGGCTTAAGGAAATGTAGTTAGCAAGCGTAACATACAGCACTGTATGTTCTACAGCAAATATGTTCTCATGCATGAATTTGTAACTACAGCCACCTGGCTGTGGCTCAAGTGGTAGAGCGGGTTGTCCATTAATCGTAGGGTTGGCGGTTTGGTTCCCAGCCCGGATGACTCCACATGCCAAAGTGTCCTTGGGCAAGACACTGAACCCCAAGTTTCCCCTGATGGCAAGTTAGCGCCTTGCATGGAAGCTCTGGTACCGTGAGTGTGTGTGTGAATAAGTGCTTTACAGTGCAAAGTGCTTTGGATAAAAAGTGCTATATAATTGCACCATTTAACTACTAGCATGACTTAATTCATCTGAAAAATTATGAAAGTTAGTTTTAGAGGCAAGGTTAGCATTAACAGTGTTTCTTAGGACTACATTCATGTGAATTTTAACAAAAACCAACCTCCATACCAACATTTATTTGGATTTTTATCGATACCTAATGAAATGAAACAGGAAGCTTTAGGTGACTTGTAATTGTTTAAGCATTTGAAAGATTAAGCTCTTAAATTACACCCAAATAAGACAAAATAATGTATTTGTAAACTGATATAGTAAATCAAGTACCTTTCTCAAAATATAATACTTATAATACATCTCTCTTGAGCTTTGTTGTATGGTAAACAATCCTACAGTACAGTGTGATGTGATGACACTTGAAGCACCATGTTAACTAATGTTATGATTTCCCATGTAATTGTGAGACAATTTCATAGCAGCCTATTGTATCACATGTCCATTTATTATGGGCAGGTTATGGGATTTGATCAAATTAGTACATAAAAATAATTATATATGTCAGACTCACTAAATATTTGGTGTTTTAGTCTCTAAATACAGCTGTTTCTGTTAAGCGCCTCAGTTTGTGATGTTGGTAACATGTTGCTGTTATTTATTTAATTGATCAATGTTAAATAAATAAATTTGCCTATTGACTGATTTCTTCTGTTTTTGTGTATCGCATACTAAATAGTTTTAGATCTTCAAACAAAATACAATATAAAACAAAGCCAACACAAGTAAACTTGCTGCATAATCCAGTTATGCTTGAGTTTCAAATTATGGACTGAAGAAGGGACATTCTCCTTCTCATGTTCTGGTAGAAAGCAGAATTCACGTGTCCCTCAAGTATTGCAAGTTGCCTAGTCCCTGAAGGCATCTCCATATCATCACACTGCGACGAACCTGCTTGACCCTAGATATGATGTTCTTTTTATGGAATTCTGTGTTTGGTTTATGCCAGATGTAACAGAACCCTTGTCTTCCAAACAGTTCCACTTTTGACTCATCAATCCACAGAACATTCTCCCAAAAGGTTTGAGGATCATCAAAGGTGTGTTTTGTTAAATTCAGAGGAGTCTTAAAGTTCTCATGGGTTAACAGTGGTTTTCACCTTGCAACACTTCAATGGTATCATGAACTGTGACCTTTATTGATGCAAGAGAGGCCTGTTGGTCATTTGATTTTGTCCTTGGCTTTTTTGTGACTCCCTAGAATCTAGGAATGGTTAAATATGATTATCTGTGCAATTTTTTTCAAGTCTAATGTGGTCCCCAATGTAATTAATTATTTTGAAGTAGGTAAAAAAAACAGCATTAAATACATTTCAAACTTACTAAATTGTTGTATGTTCATGCACTTTATAAGATGTCACAAAGAGTAATGCTTTCATTTTACTTCTTACTTACAAAACACAAGTCATATTATGTCACTGTGTTGTCTCAGACAGCTTTGCTTCATTTGTTTGTTCTAAATACAGGAAAAGTGTAAAATGATAGTCCATTGTCTATTTTTTGTACCATTGTTCATTGAAAGTAATTTATCTTAGAAACATCTCTACAACTCTATCCTTACTTAAAATACCAGGATTTATCAGATATAAAAGAATTATATATATATATATATATATATTTGCAAACACTCCAAATGTCCTCCTCCTGTCTGTTAAAGAACTGCTAGTATTGCAGCTCACAACCCAGAACATAAGCATCTATTCTATGCCTCTGGAAGGAAATTGAAAATATTCCATCCCTGTGTGCTTAATGTGAAGCTCTAATCCTCTGTTTTTTCCTGCCTTTGTTGACTCTATTGATTCTAATAATTGTAAAGAAGAAGCTATCTAAACATCTAGCTAAACTACCTAACTAAGCATGGTCATTGATGTGCTGTGTTTCTCCTTTGTTTATTAAATCTCTGGACAAAAACCTATTATGATCTGGCCAGTTTTATAAGTGCACTATCACCCTGAACATGTGTAAAGACTTACTCCAAAATGAAATCGTTGTCTTCCTTCTCATCCTTTCCCCTGAGAACCCAATTGTTTTAGCAAATCTAAGACCCTACATAGTGCATAAGATTGTGGCATATACTTACTGCCAGGTGTCACTCCTCCTTATAGCAAAGCATACCCCTATTCCTATCCTGAAACGTGGGCTATGGATCAAATGATTATGTATTTTCCTTCACAGTGCCAACTTCTGCAGTCTCCTTTTTGTTGAGAGGAAAGGGGGTGGTCTGCACCCCTATATAGATTATGTAGTTTAGAATGCAGTTTTGGTTAAGTGCCATTATCCCTTGTCGCTAGTCCCTGCTGCATAGCAAGTGAGAGGGGTGAATTTATTTGTATTGAATTTGACCTTCCCAGCTCACACTGTATGTCCCAGAGCTGGATCCACAAGAGTGATGTCTGTAAGATGGAGTTCATCAGTGCTAAAGGATACTACAGTCATGGCCAAAAGTTTGCGATCAATATACTATATATTATATATTTAAAGTGATCGCGAACATTTGGCCATGACTGTATGACTACCTGGTATGGTCTGGTAAGTGTCCCTTCCATGTTGTCGTCCTTTGTTAACGATGTACTCAAGGATATGCAGAACCAGTTCTTTATAGTATATATGACATTCTTTTTTTATTCCCTTCTGAGGCCAAACCAAACACACTATCCCTGCAGTTTAAAGAACTTAATGAGAAACCAATCAACAAAGCAAACCTGCTTCCTTCATGCATAGTAGCCCTGGAAAGTTGGCACATTATTGAGATATAAGTTAATAAACTTGGTTTTCTATTGGGTGCACAAGTCCCTGAGCTGGAATTCATCCTGGAATCTAGAAAACATTGTCTTTGGGCCATACTAGGTTTTGGAGGCCTTGCCTAGTCAGAGGCATCATAGATTTTGTCAAGTGTGTGCACAGTCTAGAACAGCCTGCCATCTTCCCACTGCTGGTTGCTGGAACCCTTACCCATCTATTCCACAATGAACTAAAATGCAATCTCATATTGTGTTGCACTGTGTAACAGTCCGATGAGCATTTGATCATCAAGCACTTCTCAGACTTGTTCCCCTGCCCAAGTTTTATGTGGAAACCACAGAACACATGTTTAGTGAGGTGTTCAGACCGTTTGGCCTGCCTGAGGATATCTGATCAAAGTGTAGTTCAATTCACATTTGGAAGCCATTTAGTCAGCTGCTGAACATCGGAGTCTCTCTTCTTGCTATCACCTACAGTCCAACAGTCAGATTGAATACCTCAAGTACAAAAATTTTTTCTGAGATTCTATTGTGCTCAGAATCAAAGTAAATGGAGTCATTTCTTGCCTTGTGAGGAATAAAGCCAAAACATACATGAGGTGGCCAACTAAATGCAATGCAGCAATCAAATTTGAGAGTATTGCAAGACTCCTCTTAGGTGTATGAAGATGGAAACTCTAATGTAATCTGCATCATAGGCAATATCTCTGTCATCACTGGCGCAGTTGGTCTGGCTATCCATCAAAGACCTGGGACTCAAGCTTCCCTTAAAAAAACCAAAGCCACTTTATATTGATCAATTTAAAAATAATCAGATAAATTAATTCTGTTTTATATTGTTTACAGTTACCTGAGTTATACAATATTATTTTCCATAATTCTACTCCTGCTTAACAGTCCAATATGGAGGAAAACCCAACCTTGACTGCTAGGCTCTGTGCTGACTTCTGATGTATGGGCAGATGGATATTATGTATCACTGATTGAGAAGGGTGGAATGGGTACCGTCTGAAGGAGCGGTCAATGGTACTAGTGGATCAAATCTTGGACACCACTGTCACTGTTGACTTCCACAGAAAACACTAAGACTGACCCACTCCTAGACCTAGAGGTAGGCATGATTTTGTGTTGGTTTGACTTCAGAAGCAGATCCACCAGCAATGTGCCTCCTGACCAGAAGATGTGCATGCTTCCTGTTACACAAAAGGTGTTTAAACAACACTGTGTCTTTTAAACTTCACACTAACAGTAACCTGAAGGCAGTATTGAAACAGGGACTGAGGTGAGAAGCAGTTTGCAACTATTATGATAGTTCTAATACCATAGTATAAAGTTTAACAGGCTCATCTCATTGCTCTGAGATCTACCAGTGGTGCCCGAATAAGGATATATCTATTTAGAATCATAACAGAAATCTGACATTACAACCATTAAGAATGCAAATGTTATGGTTATTAACACTCTTGTGAATAGTTATTCTTGCCTCAACTTCCATGTGTTAATCCCTGAACATTTGCCAGTCACTAAAGGAGCCATTTCTGCATATTAACCCCCTTCTTTATTCCTGTCTGTACAAAAATGCTTAGGGAGATACAGAAAAATTAAGCTGTTGCAAGGTTATTAGGCCTACTTTGCAACTGGGTGGTGCTGACCAAGCAAAGGCTGCTTTAAAAAAAAATCAGATAATGCAGTGGAATAATTTTACTGGTGTTATTCAGAGGCATTTTCCACCCCTGAGGGGACCAACCTTAATTCCCTTTTACTGAATTTCATTTCTTGGTACAAACGCTGTCTAGCATTTACTCATTGGCACTAGAAGGAAGTTTCACCCCCTATTTTCCAGGTCTCATGTACAAGAGTATGGGGTGGGGGGAGGGGGGTCATGAAGGATTCTTGTGGATTTCTCATTTCAGAAAGTCCATGGCGTCACTGTAACCACATAGAAAAATAAAGGGGAATACTAGTAGGATGTTAGATTTTGAAGGGCCACTAGATCTGGAGGATGATAGACTGGGGTTTAGATTGGAGATGATTGAACAGTGCTGAGCTCTGGTTTGAGAATGTGACATCAAACCTGGGAGAGTGGCATGCATTTTGAGGAAGCCTGAGTTTTTACAGATGAGTAGACTTCAGATGAACTAAACGATTTCTAGTGCATGTGCTCCGTTGATCCCTAGGATTTTACACCAGTGGATTTTGTTCAACTTTTCCATATGTCTCTATTTTGAAATGTGGGAAGTCTGTGTAGAACACCAAAAAAATATCTAACTTTGTATTCATTACCGTATTTTCCGCACTATAAGGCGCAGTCTCAATTACGGGGTCTATTTCTGTACTTGACCAATACATAAGGCGCACCGTGTTATAAGGCGCATGCTAAAACACGGTTGTTACGCCTCAGCCAGCAGATGGCACCCCAGCATGAACTAACTCTAGACACGTGACAAATTGTTTTGGATTTGGTTGGATTCGGTGATGATATCCCAGCTGTGTTGTGTTTAGTTTTATTATGTTGGGTATTTAAACCCCTCGGGGCTAAGAGCACATTGCGCGTTATTGTGCTTTTTTAAAGGTCTGTCTGAGTGCCGAATGCCCGTTTGTTTGAAGCCAGTATAGTTAGCCTTAGCCGGGGAGGCTAAGCGGTGCTTGTTTGTTTGTTTTGTTCTTAAATAAAGACGGTTCTCCTGCACTTATTTAAACCCTTCGGGACTAAGAACACATTGTGCGTTATTGTTCTTTGTTTGAAGGTCTGTCTGAGTGCCGAATGCCTGTTTGTTTGAAACCAGTATAGTTAGCCTTAGCTGGGGATGCTAAGCGGTGCTTCTTTGTTTGTTTTGTTCTTAAATAAAGACGGTTCTCCTGCACTTACTTATTGCTTCCAACTTCGTGACAACGGTTTACAAAGCGTACGTAGCGTACGTATTACATCCCTGTGTCAGCGGGAAATGGTCCGCAGTCAATCAAGCTGAGCATTTACCAAAGTCGCACAACATTTTTACAGATTTTGGAACTCAGTCCACACATAAGGTGCACCGGATTATTAGGCGCTCGGCCGATTTTTGAGAAAATTTAAGGCTTTTGGGTGCGCCTTATAGTGCAGAAAAAACCTTCATGTTAAAAAGACATGTTAATTGCAGAGACCATCTGGGAAAACCAGTCTGATGTCTGATGTCTATGTGGCGGAATTATGACAAAAAGACAACAAAAAATGGGTTGAAAAATGTTTACCGGGGGTTCGAATTCGGGTTAGAACGGAGTGGGACGTGAAGTTGGAGGCTCCTGCTGATTTCGATTAAAAATTTAATTAATTTGCGCTTTTTGGTCATATAATATACTTTAACTTATTTTAGTCCTTATCTTTGCTTATAATTTGAATTTTTTGTCACGTTAAAATGTCTGGAAAGAATAGGAAAACCCGAGGACGCATTCAAACACGACTGGGGCCGAGTGCGTGCGCCGTGAGCGTGCCCCCGTCTCCCCCTGAATCCGCGTTACCGAGCGGTGACTTTGATCTCGCTGCATTAAAGCTTGAGCTGCTGGCTTCATTGAGGAAGGATATCACTGATATTTTGAAAACGGAGCTCCGGGAGATTATCAGGGAAGAGTTGTCTGCTATCCAGCTTGAGCTGCAGGCTGTGAAAACACAGCAGGTTAAAGATAGGGATGATACCGAGGCCGCCATTTCAGCACTGAAAGATTCGGCTGGAGGGCTCGAGCACGCACTCATTCATGACATGGCACACATGAAGTCTACCATCGAGTCTCTCACTGAGACCGTGAATCAATTACAGAATAAATGTGAGGATTTGGAGACGAGGTCGCGGCGCAATAATGTTCGAATAATGGGAGTTCCAGAAGGTTATAATACATGTTCCACTGCTGCTGTAGCGGCCTTGTTAAAATAGGCGTTTGGTCTGGAGAAGGAGCCGGTTTTGGACCGGTCCCACCGGACCCTTCAGCCGAAGCCCAAGCCTGGTGAACGACCACGAGCTATTGTGTGCAGATTTCATTATCACAGAGAATGTGTGGATATTTTACGGCGCGCGAGAGAGCTCCAGCGGATTAAAGTGAAAAATTTGATTATCTCCGTTTTCCCTGATTACACACCTAAGATAGCCCGGGCTCGAGCTGCATTTAATGAGGTTCGGCGTCAGCTTCGTGATGTTGAGGGCGCTCGGTATGGAATACTTCACC
>JAFFST010055521.1:209472-221694 GCA_022414735.1 Noturus placidus
TGTGTCTTATGCCTGTTGTTGGGTTTTATAATAATTATACAACCAGCAATAGTTAGTGTAGCCATCATGTGCCGGGGTTATGGGGGGGGATTAATCAAGTGTAAATGAACCACATGTATCTTGTGAGAGGTATGTTACTGGGGTTAAAAGTTTGATTCTGTATGGATTTATGAAAATGAACCATATGTAATTAAATCACATGTACATGAATCATAAGTAAATTGATCATATGTAAACTGTTATCGGGGTAAATAAAAAAATGTTGATTCTGTATTGTTATATCTTGTTGTACTCTGAAAAGTGTATGAGAATCAATAAAAATTGTTATAACAAAAAAAAAATGTTAACCAAAACTGGATACATATTCTGGCACCTCAGTTTTATAAAACCATACGTGTATTTCACCAGAAAAATTGTGCCTAGCCTTTTTGCAAAAATCAAATTGTCTAAGGAGCAAGATGTTTAAAGATGTCTAAAACCTTGCAAGCTAGATGTGACTTCCTCATGAATGTCATGCTTTGATCAAGTTCTTGGATAACTACTTTATGTAGTGAATGATGTGTCATGAATACTGTTTGCAATCTGTGATGCGCCTGCACCATTACATCATTATCAAAACCGAGAAAAGCGTATATACTCTCTGCAGAGTTAACAATGGACATTTTAAAATGCTTGAATAACCTAATAAAAATGGAAAATAAGCCAACAAAACAGAACAACAAACTTAATCAGTGATTATTTCAGTTATGATGTCTGATCAGCTGAATGAAAAGCAATGATGATGCTGCTGATTAAATGGTACACGTGTATACAATCAGGTGATAAGTCTAGACAGAGTGATGTGGATCAGAATGAAAGATTTCCCATCATAAACTATTAGTCACTAATTACTTTTCCAATAAATAGATTAGGTTTTGAACTTACATGTGTAGTGCATGTGCTTGCTATAGTCTATCAGCTTAGAATTATACTAAAACAGGTTAAAATAATCATAATTAATTTAATTTAGAGATGACTTCAGAGGAGGGGGATTCTGAAAATAGTTTATAATTTTTAATAATCTATAAATTTTGTTTATATTTTATATGAAAAAAATATATACACTTATTTAATATGGAATGACTGCTGGATGACAGTCTGTAAGCTATGAATAAACAATGATATAAATACAATATTCATATTTATAATTTGTACACAATTTATTTCATATTAAATGCAAATGACAGTAGTCGATGTTTGACAAGTTATTGGTCTCTTCCGTGGAATCTTTATCTAGTTTTTACTTATGGAGATAACCAGAATTTAAAATGATAAAATTTTACTACTGGTTGAGATACATGCAATAGAGAAACATTTTTCAGTTCAGGAAATCCTGTAGCTTTCTGAACTTAACATGATGGATAATGTAAAAATTTGACCATGTGATTTCCCAAGCCATCATTCAATTTAGTTCATTAAGCTTTCCATCATAGTTTCAAGTGAGCCATTATAATTGGGAATAGAGTGCCTTTTATGTGGGCATTTTGATGGGCATTTAAGGCACATGCATGGCTAACAGTGCAAAAGCTCTAGTTGGTATGGTATAGTTGGCACTGTAATTGTTCCTAAGCCGTTTTTATAGGGGTAATGGACAAGGACAATTACAGGGTGCATTAATAACTTCTAAACTATACGTGGCTCAGCATACTCTAATGTAGCAGTTTCATGTAGCAATTATAACTTGGAAACACTTGCTATAAAAAGCCAATTAATGTCTGCCAACTTTGTCTGCATTGAGAGGCAATAAAATATACTGGAACACACAGAGATTGTGGTGTAGTGAGTGTTGTACTCACATTCCATTTGCTGCAATCATTTAGAGTGCAGAGGGGGTCTCACAGATTCAGTGTGGCACCACAACCCAAACAGCTTACCACAGACTCCACGAGGAAATGTAGAATGAAATGTGTCATCCTATATACTTCTATTTTAGAGAAAATTAACTGCTGCATCTCTCTGTCTTTCCAGTGACAGTGGTCCATGTAGCATGGATCATGTGGTTTCATAGCTTGACTGATGCGTGTTACTAATGACACTGGATGTAAATGTTGGATAAATTTATGTTTGGTGTAGGGCAGAATGGGAACCAGGATGGAAATTAATATGAATTATTCATTATATCATGGTCCAAACAGATAATAAAATGTATACAGTGCCCTCCAGAATTATTGGCACCCTTCATAAAAATGAGCAAATTGTATTAAATAAAATAAACATTACACAAAAGTTATTTTTAAACAGTAGCAAACTTTTTTACATACATGCAAACTTCTTTTTTACTCTCAGTGCCCAGGAATTCTATTGTTCAGCCATGTTCTTTTTCCATAGAGTATAAATATGAGGAGTCTAAATGTCTGGCACCCTGTCCAGGGTGTACCCCGCCTTGTGCCCGATACTCCCTGGGATAGGCTCCAGGTTCCCCGTGACCCTGAAAAGGAGTAAGCGGTTGAAGATGGATGGATGGATGGATTATTATTAGGGAAAAAGAAAAAAAAAATCAAAGAACATTCAACACAAAAGACACTGATGGTTGTTGACCTGCATAAATCAGGTAAAAATGCATTAATTGTTAATAATACCAATATATTTATGTATAATTAGAGAAAAACTAAAAGTTTCTGAAATGTCTGAAATGGTTGGAAGTTTGGCAGGAATTGGACCAATAACACCAACAGTTTAGAACAACACAGTTTTCATAACAAATAGCTGTTTATAGATATTGCAAGAAAGACACCCTGCTTGAGAGTATCTCACAATATGTAGCATCTGTACTTCGCAAAACGTGTCATAACAACTTCAATTGGCAAAATGTATGTTGTGGTTAATTGAAGTCAGAATTAAACATTTTGGTACCTTCAACATGTTTGCCATCAAAATGGGACTGCTTAGAAAAGCAAAAGCACCTGACATCTACTGTAAAAATCTACTGTAAAATATGGTGGTGGATCAGTGATGCTTTGGGGCTATTTTGTGGCTAGTGGTTCAGGGTTCTTCAGATTTGGCTATAGACAGAATTTTTAACAATGATGATGAGCCAACACTGCTTCCAAATCAACATCGACTTGAAGGAAGTCTGCATGCACAAATTTATGAATATGAAGGAGATTAAAAGGGTTTGCACGGACGAACGGACCAAGACTTTTATTCTCCTCAGGGCAGGCATCACAATATAGTAATTGTGTTTTGTAGAGAGAAGATGTTAAAATGCATTTATGCAATAAGGTTAAATAAAAGTATACTTAAAATAAAACAGTCATGTATGTTTGAGCTTAGAACAGCACTTTTTGCATGTGTTATTCTATTTATATATTCAATTTTGCTTACTTTTATGAAGTGTTCCAATAATATTGGATGGCACTGTATAATAAAAAAATATGTTTTTAAAGATGTTGTTGGCAAGAATATAATCTTGATTATCCATGTAGAGAAAAATTTGACCACATGGAAAATGATGAACTTGGCATGTTGTATGTAGTATTTGGTGGAAAGACAAAAATGGACTACTGGTCATTATATAATAACTTTTGACACATTAGGTGTTGTCCTTTTCATTATGGAAATTTCTGTTCAAGGAAAATTCTTTGTTCGGTTTTCAAAGGAGGAGCTCAAACAGTAAATGTTATGAAAGAGTGACAGATTTGACTTTTATTATAGAATATACAATGCTATAACTATACTCACATACATAAAAAGAAAAATAAATTTCAGACAGCCTGCAGTTTTACAGAACTACATATAATAAAAAATGTCACCATTACACGTACAGTTTTTCTATTGATTTTTATTGGTAATTGGGAACACCATTAGCCCTCTCTGGAGGCATATGTCACACTCTTTTGAGTTCTAACACAATCATGGACCTGAATTCCATGTTTATTTCCTCATTTCACAGTATTAAAACTCACAGTTTTCATCATGTCATTGTAAAGTCTTTCCAAACTCATAGTTGCATAAATTCTGGGCCTTGTCTTGAATGTGTTTAGACTGTTTATCTGTATACTTAACTACTCTTAGGATCACCCTCTAGTTTTGATTTTCATGTAATTTCATGCTCATGTTCTGACCCTAGCCTTCTCTATCATTTTGGATATTGGTCTGTGTACATTATTGTTGCCGAAGCCTCCTTGCACATGGACCCTTACAACTTTTGGAGTCACGTTTGTTACAATGATCTAGACTTTTGAGCAGGGGTGTCGATAGACTCTTTTTACTGGGGCATGAGCCCCAGTAAAATTTTGTGGTGCCCAAGTAAAATCTTACTGATAAATTGTCTGATGAGGTGGATTACAGTACATTGCTCTGAAAATAGGCTTTCATATTCATTGAATGTTATCATTTATATCATTTGAATTACTTAAAACATGAGAGCTTATTGTAACACCAGCTGAAGTGAAAATATCCTGCGCATTGTCCATCATAAGCCCCGCCCTTGCTGTGCTCCTCCTCCTTTCACTTTTTCCAGTGGAAACATCGACTTGCAGTCAGACTATGATTCATAATACGACGTTGTAGCTGTTGAGAGGTAATTACCAGGCTAATGCTTATGGCTATGTTAATGAGTAGTATGTGAATTTGTATTAAGTGAATGAGGACTTCGTATTTTCCAGATGTAAATTACTTGGCACAGATTTGATTGATAATGTTAGCTTGTTAACCGCCAAAAGACTACCTGCTTATGTCTTCTAATTTGTAATTCTGCCACAAACCATTTGATTTAGTCATCATCAGTGAAAGCTTTTTGAAGTGATTTGTTCATTAAGGTAACCCCCTAATAGTTACTGGGTTTACTCATGAAAATACTAATCAATCACACCTGCCTGTAATTTTCAAGTAATCCTAAAGACTTTGGTTAGATGTTTAAGGTGTGTTTGATTAGGGATGGAGATAAAGTCTGCAGGACAGTGCAGCAGTCCTCAGGACCAGATTTGCCCATACCTGGTTTTAAGCTAATTTCACAGCTTCAGTGGCCTCTTCCAATATACTGTCTGTAAACAATATTAATATTAGTTAATATTAATCCCAAATAGAGAAACTAGATAAATATGATGGTGAGATGTAGATTGAAATAAGATAGAAGTTATAATGTAAAGTGAGCTACAAACAAGAGCAAAAATGAAAGAAAAGTCTACATGGCAAATTGGTGCATAAACTGTACACCCAGGCTCATGAAAGTATAGGACGCGAGCCAGAGAATAAGGATAAACTGACAATGTGAACAGCCAAACACACTGCTATTCATAGCTATTAGATGGGAAAAAAATGATGAGTGTTTTTAGGGCAAGTGTTCCAATTTTTCCAGCAGTGAGGAATGAGAATGTAAGTGAGAAGGAATTGATACTGAAAAGTGCATCTCTATCTCCAAAGATTTGTCAAGCAGTGCTGGCTTTTTCTTTAATAAATAGTAAGAGTAGCTTTAAAGGAGATTAGCTTTTAGTTTTTCAAAAGGGCCCAATAAAACAATTGCATGATTTTTACTCCCATGATCTTGTGAGTGGTCAGAAATGAAACTCAAGGGGTCAAAGAAAGGTCACATAAATTAATAAATTTGTAATTGTGTGCTTTTGACCTAGCTCAGGTAGGCTGTGTTTGTCAAGATGTAGTTATGTTAGATTGAGACCCTTGACATGTTATTTGGTCTATTTATGAAGAATATGTTGCTGTAGAGATATGTAGAGGTATTTATTGTTAATTTTTTATATGAACTATTGGGATCTCTAGTCTCAAGTTTAATTCTTCTTCCTCTTCTTCTTCTTCTTCTTCTTCTTCCTATTATTATTATTATTATTATTATTATTATTATTATTATTATTATTATTACTATTATTATTATAGCAGTAAAAGTCTTACTTAAGGCACCTCATATTTAGATTAAACACTAAATGCAAATGAAAAATAAAATAAAATAAAAAAGTTTTTAGTATGAGGGTAATTTTTATGAGAGTAGAGCTGCTTCTCTCCTTGAAATTGCACTGGATTAAATGGGATTAAGAGAGATTCTTGCAACTGATAATATGGCCAACATATAGTATAGTAATTACATTTATATATATATTTTTTACATTTTACTTTAAGTACATCTATATTTTGTACTTTTATGCCCTTCATACCTTAGTGTTAACAGGAAGCAGGTGAATGTGATTAAATGAGCTGAAACCCATTTTGAGCTCAAGGGAGGTTGACCTCTGGTGGTCAGGAGGGGAATTGTGGGGATCTGGTGTGACAGGAGTGATGTCAGTGAATTGATAAGAACTCAAGTCATTACAAGTAGGAAATCTATGATTACTTGCCCTGCACTCTTTAAAAAAAGTTTAATCTAGGACCCCAACATGTTCTTTTGGTTTGTCCTTCTGGAGGATTTTACACTTTTAAAGATTCAATGTAGAACCCATCAATTCCTAGAAACGTTCTTGTGAAAAAGTCTAAGAAGTTCCTAACTCCTAACTCTTTCTAAAAGCTAAAAAAAAAAAAAATTGTGAGTGAGTTTTACAATTTCGGGTTCACGTTAATATTAAACTGACATACTCTGACCACCTTACTGCCTGATGAAAATATTTTTCATTTATTGCCCCAAGCCTGGCATCTATGCTTCAGAAGATTAGTACAAGGAATGACTGAAATGTCTTCCATATGACTGTGAAAAACATCCTTGGTAAAGCACCGCTGGAGTCCCAAATGGCTTACTCTTGGAATAAAACCTTGGGTTTGGTTTCCGTTTGCTGAAGGACAGTTCCTGGGAACATGCTGTACTGGCTGAGGTGAAAATACAGTGACCAAACTGACCTCAGTCCAGGTGTAATAAGCCAAAGCCTCATCATAGCAGTCAAAACATTCCTGGAATTTATATTGAGACACATGTCTTCCTCATCATCAAGAGAACTTGGACGGTTAACCTTATAAAATCTTGAATTTGGTATTTTTAGAAACAGAAATTTTGTGGTGAAATTGTGGTGATATCTCACCAGATCATAAGTTTCGAAATTCCTTCATGAACAATACATTGTTTACTTTTAATGCTCAGTGAGAACTGCTAATAAACAATGTGTCTGCTGTTCTGATATTTTCCTGATTACAATGTTAAATTTCATCCACGTGATGGAAATTTATCTGCTCTAATTGCCCATGTAAATGAGAACATCTTTTTTGCTAGGCATATTTCAGCACCCTGCTTTGCTGGAACTTCAGGGTAAAGGAAAGGACTGTGGGCACACATGACAAGGCCAAAAGAATGAAGTGGTAAAACTGAATGCCACTGGGGATGACAATGTAGCTGCCCACAACAAAAGGACATATTGTTTAAACTCGATTCTTGGGCTAAACAAAATAATGAGTTAAAACAGGCAATGTCTGAAAAGGAAGGGCACAGTTAAGATCCCACAATACAACATCAAAGAAGTGGGCATTTTTCAGTTCCTGCAAGTTGACCTCTAATGTTTCCTCTAGATGTAATGAGAGGAAATAGATGGTGTCTGAGTAAAGTTCAGTTCCCAGACATCCCGACTTGAGACTGATACCCCAACTGAGAAGCCACAGGCCACACACTTGTCTTCCATAACAGAAGGTTCTATAAGGTCATGTTTCCAAAGATCATTCTATTGTTCTTATTAGCTTGGGATTTTTTTTTCAGTCAACAGATCATTCTAAACTTAATTCTAAATTTAAATATTATTATAAATATTGTTTTAAACTGTCTTTTATTAAGATAATATGGCAGCATTTATTAATGTATCTCTTCACATGTTTTAATCATTTTTTGGGGGGGGGGGCTTGATGTCTCCCAGGCTCTGTGGTAGGTAGAAATGCCAGACAGGGCCCTAGCAGGAGCAGCTTACTGTCAGGGTGGCAAACTCTGGAGACCACAAACCACGGCATTCTCAAAAGTATGCTTAGTGTTTTGTGTGAAGAGTTTAATGTGGTGTGTGTGCATGTGTGTGTTTGTGTGTGGATGCCACCCCACTGCTTGCAGAATGCATAAAACAGGCAAACAATTACATTCACAGTGCCATAAAACCACTCCTTGGGTAGCATTCCCATAATGGGCTTTAGAAAGCATCGCATGGTGCAGAACAGCACTTAGAGAGCAATGCAGGGTGACCCGGCCTGTTAAAAGTGAAACGATCCTGAATTTTGTCCAAGATACTGCTTTTCTTTTGCATGGGGATTTGATATTTTAATCCTCAATACCTAGGCTCCACTAAAATCATGACCAAACTGTTGCAAAACAGTAGCTGTGTAGCAGTAAATACATTTAAACACATTTTATTGTTATCTGTGTCTAGATCAAACCAGAAAAAGAGGCTTTATCAAAACAAAGCATGTTGAGAAAACAAAAATGACTCAACACATAAAAAAGCCCCATGGTTGTGTGGCTCATAAAATTATATAGCTTTTTCCATTTCAGAGTGAAAAATTCCTCCTTGTTTATTCTGTTCATAATTATGTGTAAAAAGAGTTAATACTTATGTATATGATTGCTAATTGACTTTAAGAGGCCACTTATTGAAGCTATTAAGCAGTTAGCTGCAATACCAGAGATGGCTAATGAGATAGCCTCTCTATCCCAAATCACCCACTTATGACATCTCTGTTGTTTGAGAACTATTAATCTGTTAATTCAATTTGTGTGATAATGGCTCTTTTGGTCTACAGCGACTGGGGGTTGATTTCTAAAAGGTTGGCCATGCCAAGTTAGCAGTCAATGCAGATGTTGTTTAATAGGTGAAGCTTTTTGATGTCTGGATTTTCCATGATCTCATTCTAGAGACAATAAAACATTTTTTTTTTTGAGAATTTTGAGAATCAAACATGCCTTACCTTTGTAATTACAGCATAAGATGAGCAATGCACCAAATACGTAGGTAATACAATTTTAAGCAAACTTTTTAAAAACATTGTTAAACAACTCGTAAAAACAAACAAAACAAACAAAAATTTTAACAAGCTTTTATGATAATATGAACACAGGGAAGTAATCTAAAGGTACAACATAGAGGTCAGCATCTTCTGTGAGTTAAATGTATAGTTGAATTTATTCTGTCTACTAACTAGGAGACATCTGATCCTTTTCCCTGTATACTGTACGAATTATGAGAGTCGAGGTTAGGCATGACTCTTGCCTCCCACCCACATACTCAATGGACAATGGTCAAGGAGCACAGGAAGTTCACCAAGGCTGAAATAACATACCCAAGTTTTAACACAAGGAACACACACACACACACACACACACACACACACACACACACACACACACACATTACCTACACAAAGTAAGGAATGGGAGAGAGAGAGAGAGAGAGCGGGGGGAGAAGGTAGTAATTAAGGAAAACTTTAAGGCCATCAAAATACAATTATATAGAGACGTGCTGACTGAACAAATTCTAAAATAGGTCAGTGCATCAGGCCATCTCTCATCCACAGTTTCATTGTAAATTCAGCATACTATGGCTGGGCTAGCTTTGGCCAAGTCAATATCAATTTTCCATTGAAAATACATCCTTTGATAAAATTTTGCCATAAAGAATCCTTCCTTCAGGGGGATCATTTTTTATTAAAACCTTTTCATGAGGAAATGATTCCACCAAGAACGCCTTACAAGGCTAGTGAAAAGATCAGAAAGTTTTTTTTAAAGCTGTGGATGCAGCAAATCAGTTTGGAATTGATTGAAGATGACTCTTTAAATTTTACGCTTTCTGTTGGAAAACATGTTGTACAGAAGTTGTACAGAGTGTTCTTAGAAATGCGAACAATATGATGCCCTTAAACAGGACATGGTAATCCGAATAAAATTTACACTGGAATTATTGGATTTCTATATTTTTTTAACAGAATATCATTGTAGTGAACTTCAACTGATTGATCTTAAGGACACTCTAATCTTTTATTTCATTGTGGTAGATTGGCCCACACCAGTTACACCATAACAAAGTACATATATACACACCCTACTCTTCTACATATAGCACTTTCCACTGTATATATCAAATCATCCAAACAGGGTTTCATTGCACAGACTGTATAACCCACAATTTTGACTTTTGAGTGTAGACCCATGGGTTATGTTTGAGCTGTTGGACAGAAGTAACTTTGTATAAAAGGCTGCCAAGATGTGGTGCAATCTAAGCAAAGACTAGTGGGTGCCGATTATATCACTGTGTTACTGGGCACACTGGGAGCTGTAATATGAATGTTTCCCTTCATTGTAACCAGGTTACAGTGAGTCAGAGACACTGTTGTGGCCCACTGGTATTGAGTCACATTCAGCACTATGATTTATTATGTAGTAATATTTCCTCCACAAACTACAAAGATATATTTACAAGAGCTGTCTTGAAGCACATGCCACTGTGTAAGCCTATTATAGGTTAGTTACAATGTAACAACAGTATAATTGATGCTTTCACAAGTTTTGTGTTAACAGCTTTTGTGGATGATTTATTTATTTGTTTGCAAAAAATTACGTAGGCAGTAATTTAAATGAAAATTTACTGTTACTGCATTTCATTTTCATCTTCAGTAATGGTTTTATCCTGGTCAGGGTCACAGTCTATTTGGAGCGTTTCCAGGGAGAATTAGGCAAGAGGTGCGAATACATCCTGGAAGTCCATTGGAGAATACCACGCACACACACATTCACTCACTCATTCACAAACCTCAGAGTTGGGAGGAAACTGGAGAACTCAGAGGGAATACACACAGACACATAAGGAACTTGCACAGGAACGCCATGCAGTCGGTAAAATGAGCTTGAACCCAGGCAATGATACCCACTGCACTACCTTATCACCTGTTATTGCATTTTTTTATAACAATTTTTATTGATTCTCATACACTTTTCAGAGTACAACACAATATATCAATACATAATCAATATTTTTTTACCCCGATAACAGCCCCTACCACCCCACACAGGAAAGTTTACAAAATTTACTTATGATTCATGTACATGTGATTTAATTACACATGATTCATTTTCATAAATCCATACAGAATCAAACTTTTAACCCCAATAACTTACCCCCCAAGCAATATTTATATATGATTCATTTATATGTAATTTTACATGTGGTTCATTTACACATGATTCATCTTCATGTGATTCATTTTCCCACCCCCATCACCTCGGCACATGATGGCTACACTAACTATTGCTGGATGTATAAATATTATAAAACCCAACAACAGGCATTTTTAAAAATTTCAAATATATAAAATATATAAAAACCTTAGATCTCTTAACAGGATTACCCATACCTCTGACGTTCCAACTAATAAATCTTAAATCTTAAAAGGCGCGCCTGTCCTAGCCATGTTGGGATCAATATTACTACTAACCATCTAATAAAGTAAACCATAGGGATATAAATAGTCAATTATAGCCAGAGTGATTTCCCCTCCTCAACCATCCCTCAAACATAAAAACACCCAAAGTCTCCATAACTCAAAGGAGACAGCAGTATAACCAAAAGTTGTCTACAATGAGACAACCACTCAGAAAGAACGTGGAACTAAGCAACCCTTACCAAAACAAAAGATAAGAGAAAAATCCCCTACAATAACAGATATAATGTCCTTAACTTAAAAAATAAAAAAAATTTAAAAAACAAAGAAAAAAAAAACACGCCTCTGTGCAGGTGATACAGTTCATCCTGATATTAAGAGTTTCACATATTCTCCTGCTTCCTCTTGTGAAATAAAGTCCTTCTGGACACCGTTATATGTAACGCGAAGCCGAGCTGGGTGAAGTATTCCATACCGAGCACCCTCAACATCACAAAGTTGACGCCGAATGTCATTAAATGCAGCTCGAGCCCGGACTATCTTAACTGTATAGTCAGGGAAAACGGAAATAATCAAATTCCTCACTCCAATCTGTTGGAGCTCTCCCACACGGTGCAAAATATCAACACAGTCACTGTGATAGTGGAATCTGCACACAATAGCTCGTGGTCGTTCACCAAGCTTGGGCTTCAGCTGAAGGGTCTGGTGGGACCGGTCCAAAACCGGCTCCTTCTTCAGACCAAACACATCTTTTAACAAGGCTGCAACAGCGACAGTTGTACATGTATCAGAACCTTCTGGAAATCCCATTATTCATTACATTAACATTTATTAGTTTAGCAGACGCTTTTATCCAAAGCGACTTACAAATGAGAGATACAAGCAAAGTGATATCAAGCAGAGAAA
>JAFFST010055521.1:244886-261039 GCA_022414735.1 Noturus placidus
GTGATAGAGAGAGAGAGAGAGAGAGAGAGAGAGAGAGAGAGAGAGAGGTTACAGACAGGAGGATCCTTGTTTGATATATCATGCATTTTCATAAAATCCACAGGTCAACAGAGAATTAACAACCTGCAGCTTCTTTGGTTTTATCTGTGGTTGTGGCAACTACAAGAAAAGAAGCAATTTTTTTATTAATATAAACTGTTACACAACTGTTGTACATAACACAAATGCATTTCGTTAAGGTCATACTAAAGGACTCTGGGTCCCAGACTCTGGAACCTTGATTTCCAAATGAAATGCAATATTTACTTTCAATTACTTTCAGACTGAGAGCCTCAGGAAACCTTTGCAAATGTTTTGAGTTAATTAGCTGAAAAGAATCTTCTCAGGGTGACATTTCTGTATTATAAACTGAGATTCTGGATTTTTGATTTCCATAAGCGGTAATCATCAAGATTAAAACAAACAAAAAAGTCTTTTCCAATGATTTTATTTTTTGAGATGCACCTGTATATTTCAAAATGTGAATGTACCTCAAAATCTACCTCAGAATGTGAATGTACCTCAATATCTATTTCAAAATGTGACTGTACCTCAAAATCTACCTCAGAATGTGAATGTACCTCAGAATCTACCTCAGAATGAGAATATACCTCAGAATATACATCAGAATGTGAATGTACCTCAATATCTATTTCAAAATGTGACTGTAGCTCAAAATCTACATCAAAATGTGAATGTACCTCAAAATCTATATCAGAATGTGAATATACCTCAAAATCTACCTCGGAATGTGAATGTACCTCAGAATCTACCTCAGAATGAGAATATACATCAGAATCTACATCAGAATGTGAATGTACCTCATTATCTACCTCAGAATGTAAATGTACCTCAAAATCTACCTCAGAATGTGAATGTACCTCAAGATCTATTTCTCAATGTCAATGTACCTCAAAATCTACCTCAGAATGTGAACGAACCTCAATATCTACCTCAGAATGTGAATGTACCTCAATTTCTACTTCAGAACGTGACTTTACCTCAAAATCTACTTCAGAATGTGAATGTACCTCAAGATCTATTTCTCAATGTCAATGTACCTCAAAATCTACCTCAGAATGTGAACGAACCTCAATATCTACCTCAGAATGTGAATGTACCTCAATTTCTACTTCAGAACGTGACTTTACCTCAAAATCTACTTCAGAATGTGAATGTACCTCAAGATCTACCAGAGAATGTGAATGTACCTCAAAATCTACCTCAGAATGTGAATGTACCTCAAAATCTACCTCAGAATGAGAATATACCTCAGAATCTACATCAGAAAGTGAATGTACCTCATTATCTACCTCAGAATGTAAATGTACCTCAAAATCTACCTCAGAATGTGAATGTACCTCAAGATCTACTTCTCAATGTCAATGTACCTCAAAATCTACCTCAGAATGTGAATGTACTTCAATATCCACTTCAGAATGGGACTATACCTCAAAATCTACTTCAGAATGTTAATGTACCTCAAAATCTACCAGAGAATGTGAATGTACCTCAAAATCTACCTCAGAATGTGAATGTACCTCAATATCTACCTCAGAATGTGAATGTACCTCAATATCTACTTCAGAACGTGACTATACCTCAAAATCTACTTCAGAATGTTAATGTACCTCAAAATCTGCCAGAGAATGTGAATGTATCTCAAAATCTACCTCAGAATGTGAATGTACCTCAATATCTACTTCAGAATGTTAATGTACCTCAAAATCTACCAGAGATTGTGAACGAACCTCAAAGGTTACCTTAGAATGTGAATGTACCTCAAAATCTAATTTAGACTGTAAATGTACCTCAATATCTACTTCATAATGTCATCATATTTCTTATTATATGTGTTCTAATACACTGCTGTAATTATTACTATGAAAAGAAATAAAAGTACACTTCAAATACAAACATGTAAACAAGTACGATATCCATACCTGTAATGTTCCTCATGGACACTACTGGTGCAGAGAATAGTGATAAATCCTCCTGGGGTGTGTGATGTGAGTTTGTTTACTCGTCTTTCTGCTCCTCTTCTTCTTCTCCTCACCTTCTGCTCCTGAACTGGACCAACGTCTCATTATATCCCTGTCCTCCTTCATCAACCCCTCTAATCCCTTTGCCTTCCCTGGTAATCTCAGCAACAACATCTGAGCAGCGAGTGCTGATGAACAGGAAGTACCGAACACTTTGCATGAGACTCTGTAAGCCGGTGACCCGATGACTGAGACGTTTCCTTTCCATGCGGCCATAAAATACAGATATCTTCTCAGTATCAACCAGTACATGACAGTTTCAGGAACTAACGCCGCAATCAGGACGTTTACAGTACAAAGATTTTTTTTTTTGTATTTTAGGTCACATTTATTTGAAGTACAGCTGTGTGTGTGTGTGTGTGTGTGTGTGTGTGTGTGTGTGTGTGAGAGAGAGAGAGAGAGAGAGAGAGAGAGAGAGAGAGGTTACAGACAGGAGGATCCTTGTTTGATATATCATGCATTTTCATAAAATCCACAGGTCAACAGAGAATTAACAGCTTGCAGCTTCTTTGGTTTTATCTGTGGTTGTGGCAACTACAAGAAAAGAAGCAAATTTTTTTTTTTAGTATAAACTGTTACACAACTGTTGTACATAACACAAATGCATTTTAATGTCATCAGCCATAATCGCATTAGGACTGACAAGTACAGTGGTCATGCGCAGTTTACTGGAACTGAGTGGTACAGAGGCCACACCTCTGTCACTGTGTCTGACAGGTGCAGCAGCCTTGCCTCCTTCACAGAGGCCACACCTCCTTCACTGGGACTGAAAAGCAAGGGCCGTGCCTCCATTTGCGACATCAATTTCTATCTTTCTACCATCTATCAAAACCATTTTTTTAATCATTATCTTTTCCGTGCCGTCCTATTGTATGTATATGGTGATTTGCTTTATTGAAATGATTGATCAGTTGATCGAATTTTCTTTGACAAACTGGACTTGTAAAAACATTTCAAAGGCGCCATTTGATTTCAACTGAAAATGTGCTGACAAGAAAAGCTCAAAACTTCTCATCTGAACCCTCCACTAAAACAGCGGCGGCTATAATAAATGGCCTCATACATCGTTTCTATTGATTCTGTCATCGCTGTCTTGTAAAATACCCTTTTTCCTTTATTGAATCCTTGTGTTGCAATACTGTCGACTGCACACAGGAGACCCAAACAAAAACTCCAGTGATTGCGAGACTATTGCAGCATTCCATAAGACTACTTTACTCGTGTACCATTTAGGCAACATTTTAACTGTAACCCTATATTCACACTACCAAGTGGCCAAATCCTTCACGTCTCTCATGGTGTGTCACATGAGAAATGGTAGTAGCTAAGTTATAGCCTCTAAAAAGACACATATAATGCACTAATCAGTATGAAACCTAGTTGTTTTATTTGAATGTTCCATGCTTGGATGTTGGCAAGATTTTCAGATTGTTTTCAGTGTAGGAGTATGAGAATAATACCAGTGGTGTATGAAATATAAAACCTTGCTCCAATGCACTGGATACAGCTTCTAAATATGACACAAGTTTCCTGATGTAACTATAAGTTGCAGCTGCCTATTAATACAGAATGTATTAATACATTTAGTGTGTCTCGCCCCTAGTAACATTTTATTTTTCAATCGAGTAATTTATTTATAGCTGAATTTGTGAGAAAGCCTTATAAAAGGCTTCCTAGGGTAATGGCTGTAATTTTGAAAACATGTCGTGATGTCATATTTCGATTGATGCTTACGATTAACAGACTGCTATAACCCAAGACATCAAGACATTTCCAAGCTAACGCCAGAGCTCCATGGTCGCACACAACACCCGTCTTAGCTGCAAGACGCTAATCCGGTTTTACGAGGCGAATCGTCTTGAGAGAGCACGTGCAGTGTAACAGGCAGTTTATGATTCGCAGTGTGTCCCGAAGATCAATACTGAACTCGCGCAAAGTGTGAGATTCTATTTAATCTGCTGCTGGTTAGACAAGATCAGGTTTGTAAACTACATCAGAGGAGATCTGGAGTCGTCAATCAGGTTCCATGCTTGAACACACACACACGCTGTTTCATAATAGGAACTGCACGGGGTGTAAAGTACCTGCAGCCAAAACTAGGTCCGTAGTCATCTCTTACACAGATAGATTTAGTCAAGTCAGATTTATGGTAAATGAATCAGAGCTATGAAATATGGCTGTGAATGTTATAATGGAGTTTGCACGACAACCTCCAGCGTATGAATATATTAAATGGAGCTTCTGGTGCATTTTGTATTCATCCTGGATTCATACATTTTTAATCTTAGGATTTAGAAAATAAAGGTGCCACAAAACATTCAAACATCAACAGCTTTTTTTTCCTATGGGGTGGGATGCTAAGGAAATTGATTCAGCTAAATGGTCACATGACAGAACAAATTTAGTTCTAGGAAAGCCAACTTTCTCTTCTTCTCACCGTGTTGTTTGAGTGTAAAAGAGCAGGAAATAAACCATGCATGTTTTACGCCTGGAGGAAGCTCCATTTCCCTTTCTGATGATGGCAGCTTAATTCCCATCGTGACATTAATATCACAGATCAGAGCACAGCTTAAGGCAAAATGCTCTGCTTCAGACTGTATCATTTATTTCATGGAAGGAGAAAATGATTATTGTTCATGCTGTGGATGGCTGGATTTTATTAACACAAAATTCCCTGAATCTTTGTTACTCGCTTATTATATTAGAATGATTCGCTTTGACATGTAAGTTAGATGAATTATTACATTGCTTCTCCCAAGATTATTTTACACCTCTGTTTCATTGTCTGTATAAATCAAGCTTACCTGGATGAACCTTCAACTCTATTTGAAAGGACACTGTAAATAAGTGAACAATGACATTAACACTGTAATAAACTGCAAAAACAAACAACAAGAACATGGACAGAATTAGTGCAGAATACCAAAAAAAAAAAAAAAAAAGAAGAATATACAAGTGTGCTACATGGGATAGATCTTTGAACTAGAAGGTGAAATAGTGAATGTTTGCTACCTACCTTCTGTCACGATTCCACGTTGAAACAGAGTACATTGCGCATGCGCGCACGCACCTTCCTCTTTCCCGAGCTGACTACTGTGACACTTCAAACATGTGGACTTTGTTTATGTTTTTGTCATGTCTCCTCCCCATATCTGTCATTGGTTAACCTGTCACGTGATTGTATTGCTCTCAGCTGCATGCTATCACAACGCTGATGTATCTTGCTTGTATACCGCGCACCGTGCAGCACACGAGGCGGAATATTCATTGTGTTTATAATGTATTTTGATACCGTTTAACAGCCTTGCGATAGAGCTTCACAGTCCTTGTTCATGTCACGTTTTCATGTTAAGTCTCATGTTTTGTTTTGTCCACGTTGGTGCTGTCTAGACGCTAACCAGTCTAGATCCTTCGTCTATGTTACACACTTCATGTTTTGGTATATCGACTGTTTCCTGTAACCGCGACTTTGTCTTCTGCCTAGCCCTGTTTGGTTCCGTTTGTTGTTCGCCTGACCCTTTGCCCATTTTGGATTACTCTGTTTGGATCACGTGTTGGATATTACTGCTTGCCTCTTTGAGTAAAGAACAGTTCTAACTGCAATTGCGTCCAGCCACGTCTCTCTGTCGTCACGTACCATGACACCTTCTTCCTTTCTGATGAACAGGTAGAAATATTACATGGGCTTTAAAGGGATAATTTATTAATTAAGTTCTGCTTGTGTATATAATGTTGACTTTGAAAGACATTGTATCATTTTAATAGCATTTAATTTTTAGCAATCCCTTTCCAGCGTGCGATCCCCAACCCCCCCCCACACACACACACACAATATTTAAAATATTTGTATGAAATATTCTAATAAAATATACAGTGATGCTGTGACTTAAGATTCTGCCTTTAAAACAGTCTGAGCGATGTTGAAACCAACAGAGTTCTGCTGACTGGCCTAGTAATTACTTGCAAGATAAACCTGGATCAATTTGTCATATCTTGAATCAATAATCATTTTCTTGAACAGCATGAGGGGCGATGTAGCAGAAATGTGACATTAGAACCGCGCGGTTTGATTTCTATACCCCATATAATCGGCAGAATGAGACTCAGCGTTGTACTGTAATCTATAATCTTATTACGGAGTGTACCGCGTTGTGTCAGAATCATGCTCAATGTTTTATGGAGGAGCTGAAGTGGTCCATGGTTCTCCTTCTTTTGGACGTGTCGTTACATGAAAATAATCAACTCCAGAGCGTTAACACTGTGTGTTTTATTGCTTTAAACATATAGCGCCATATTTAGAGTCAGCAACTTAAATCGATACTAACTCAAATAAAGTTACGTGCATTCAGAGTCTGGGAACAATAAAATCAACGTGCCAGGTTTTATTGAGTAGAAACATGGAAGCGCAACCGACAACCCGAATACCAACTCCGTGAATTGTAAGTAAACCTATTTTGCTACGATACTGAGTTGAATCTGGCACAAGTTAAAAGAGGATATATGAGAAAATGTTTATATTTGACAGCAAACATTTGGTTGAGTAATGTGATGTAGACACACTGTCGAAATGGATACAGTCACACGTTTTCACTGTGATTTGTTCTCGCAGCGTCAGCCGTCCCTGCAGGGAATTGAATACGGCATCCTTTCAAAGAAACACCGCTAACTTCAGGAATGATAACAGCGTGTGTGTATGCTGGAAATTGAGGATGCAACCTTGTTCATATTCATCATTTTAACTGCAGACATATATATATATATATATATATATATATATATATATATATATATATATATATATATAAAGAGACAAATGGATGAGCTATATATACACTCAGAAATGTCCCATTTTCAGGAGATGGTAGTTTAAAGATAATGTTGTAAAATGCAAATGATCTGTACCGATCTTTATTGGAAAGGTTTTAGACGTTTTTCATGCTTGTTCAATGAACCGTAAACAATTATGGTGGAACAGACCTTAAGACAGAAATTAGGACACTAATTTAGGCCTTTCTACTGACTCTGAAAAACACCAGAAGAAAGATTTCTGGAGTGCCTGCTCACCTGAGTGAGCATGTCATAGATCTGCTGCAGAGAGGCATGAGGACTGGAGATGTGTTCAGAGCGATAAACTGTAATGTCTGTAATGTAAGATGCCTAAGACGGTGCTACAGGGAGACAGGAAGGACAGCTGATCGTCCACGCAATATGGGAAACCACATGTAAGCATGATTGAAGACGTGATTGAGGACTTACCTTGGCAAATGCCTTGGTGGAAGAGTGGAGTAACATCTCACATCAAGAATTGACTAATCTGGTGCAGTCCATGAGGATGAGATGAACTGTAGTACTTAAAGCAGTTGGAGGACACCAGATACTGACTGTTCCTTTTGTTCCTTTCTTGTGCATGATCTTTAGAAGAGGTTTCCTTCTGGGACGACAGCCATGCAGACCAATTTGATGCAGTGTGCGGCGTATGGTCTGAGCGCTGACAAGCTGACCCCCCACCCCTTCAACCTAAACCACTGTATGGTCTTGGCCACTGTGCTGCAGCTCAGTGTCAGGGTCTTGGCAATCTTCTTATAGACTAGGCATCTTTATGTAGACCTTGTGGCTGTTGGGCCCTTGAGTACGGCCCTTAACCCTCTCTGCTGCAGGAGGCGCTGTAGCATGGCTGACCCTGCACTCTGAAACCAACTTCCTGACATCCTGGGGTATGTGAAGAAAATAATTTCACTGTCAATAAAGACTCATGATCATTATTATTGTAATAAACATTTGATATTTATCAGAAGGCAATGGTTGATTACTTCTTTGTGGAAGTCTCTTCAGTAAGTATAGTCATATTCATATTCACTATCCTTGGCAAACCATGCCTTCACAGAGCTAGCTTTGTGCACAGGGACATTGTCTTGTTGAACAAAAAAGAGTACTTGTACTGTAGTCTTGCATCAAGTGTTTCATTATGTGCATAACAATTCGCTTTGAGATGCAGCTATTCTGTCCGTCTGGACAGGGTTTCCAAGTGGAGTGAACTTGTGAAATCCTGGGCTCCACTCTACATGGGGTGGCTATATATGACCCTTTCCAGCAAGCTGTCCTGTGTGGTGTGGAGGAAGACTCTGGGGGCGAGTTAGCCTTCTTGCTTACTGGCTTTCCCTGCCGAGATGTTGGGGTCTCTAGGCTCCTCTTTGGGTCTCTGGCTGTTCTACATTTTTGTACAGTCCCGCATGAGGGTACCTGTCCACTCCCTTTTCGGCTGTTCCTTTCTCCAGGCAGCCAGCTCCAGCAGACCTTTTCTTTCATCAGGCGGCTGTGGCTCAGTCGGTAGAGTGGGTTGTCCACTAATTCACTAATTGTAGGGTTTGAATCTCGGTAGGCGGTGGTGGGTAGGCGGTAGGGGTAGGCGGTTCAAATCCCGGCCCGGATGATCCCATGCCGAAGTGTCCTTGGGCAAGACACTGAACCCTAAGCTGCCCCCAATGGCAAGTTAGCGCCTTGCATGGCAGCTCTGCTACCATTGGTGTGTGAGTGTGTGTGAATGGGTGAATGAGTGTAAAGCGCTTTGGATAAAAGCGCTATATAAATGCGCCATTTACCATTTATCTGTCTCGGTGAGTCTCAGCGTAGCATATCTTGGCCAGACTTGGTAGGGGAACAGCAGCGCCTCTGGTGAGCTCTTCCTCAATGCTCCACACTCTCGCTGATGGCTGTCTGAGATTTCTCTCAGCCCCATGTTTTTTGTTCCTGTGGCTGCATACTGCAGAGCACAGACACACAGAAGCGATTGGAGGGGAATCAGTGCAGTGTTTTATTTCTAATATTTACATCAACAACAAAAAAAAGATAGAAAGGGATAGCGTGAAGGAGAGAGGAGTGCAGGCAGTGTCAAAGGCAGGCTGGTGATCCCTCATTCCAGCTGAGAATGTCGCAAGGGAAGAGTTGTGCAGTGTTTTGGCAGGGCTCCAAAATGTGGAAAACATCCACACAGGGAGCAGCGATGATGGGCAACCTGGGAGCATTGCCATCCCTGCGAGCAAAATCTTCTGTAAAGAATGTACAAAAGAGACAAAGAGATAGCCATTTTTTAAGAGGAGACCACTCACTTTGCGGCTCCCGGGATCTCCTTTTATACTCCGGCGTGTCCTTTTATAAACTGTCTCCTGGATGCTAGAGAGCCACCGCTGCAATTAGTGATCACCCCACCTTTCAGCAACACTCTGATGAAGTCCAAATCATTACAGGTTCTGAATAGGAACTGTCCCTTCAGTACCCCAGCAGCAGTCACACGAGGAGTGTTTTTTGCCTTTTGGGCACTTAGCTCCGGTCTGACGTCACAAGTCTTATTGTCTATCGCCGCAGCTAGTTTTGACTACTCTATGGATTTGCCCTGCTGGTTTCAAAGACTGTGGATTGTGTGTATGACCTTGTCCTCGGATTCTTTCTTGTGGACTAATGTCCTTATTAAACCTTGTCCACATCTCCTGAGTCCTTTTCATTACAGCTGTGCATTTCCATGCTGTAAAGCAGCTGGACTCAATGCGGAGTTATAATCCTGCGCCTACTGCCTTTTAATTAAACCTGATGAGAGGGGGTCTTTAATAAAGCCTGCGTGAAGTGGAATTGGCTTTTAATCACAGTTCAGCCCCAAATATCCATAAATCTCAGTATCTTGGATAAAAACTCTGTATGTGTGTGTGTGTGTGTGTGTGTGTGTGTACAGCAAGTAGAGGATTCCAGGCTAATTCAGGCCTGTCAAAGCAGCAGCTCTAGCACACCAAGAACTTAAATATATTACAGATACATATGTGTGTGGATGCATGGGGGAGTGAAAGGGCGAGCAATTTGTTCAATTTATGGGAAGAGATCAAGCCACAGAACATTCTGCTTGTATTCTGTTCGTGTGTGTGTGTGTGTGTGTGTGTGTGTGTGTGTGTGTGTGTGCGTGCGTATTGCCATATTAGCCACTGGCCATGGCCAGACCAAATAATCTTCTCCTGTAGATCTTCACCTCTGTGAATTTGAAGGCTCGTGAGTTTTTGACTGGTGTTTCTCACGAAACTTAATCATCTAGCACACATAATAATATAAAACTTTCCCAATGAAGAAACTCAGAAGAGCGTGATCTTGCAAAGCCTATAATAGGTGCTACTATCATTTCAGCCCTTGGCATAAATGCTCTGAGATATATGCATATGAGATATATACATAAATGATCAAATCCTCATATAAACATAAATATGTTAATTTCCCCTGGACCTGAGAGTTTTGTTCAACAAAGATGTATTACATTTACAGCCATCACCCAGTGGAAGTTTAAAATTCACTTTGGCGTGGGGTGGAGAGGGAGGGGGATTATGACGGGTTGGAAGATTCTTCGCAAAATAAATAAATAAATAAAAAATGAAAGCCCTAACATTTGGCAGGTGTTATCAGCTTTTGCCAGAAAGAGCAATCCAAGCAAATCTCATTCTGTCCGAGTAACAAATGTGGAACAATGGTTAAGTTTAATGTAGCATGTGGACTGATAAGACAAGCAGGCAAACTCAGCATTGGGCAAACCATTGGATCACTCAAACTGGGAGTCGGAACATAGTTAGACAACGGTATCATAAGCATATCCAAAAAATGTACTGTATATCAAACAAACAAGTGTAGAGCTCCCAGAAATGTATGATAACACCTGGCAACACTGGGGCATAACTATAGACAAACTAACCAAACACTAACAAAAAACAGGTGACACCAATGACAGGACAGGGAACAGAGACAAGACCAAAACAGAAACCAAAACCAAAACACAGGCACATGGTGCTTGTTGCTGTAAGAACAGTGATGTGAATCTGTAGAATCGTGACACAGATTTGGCATCGTTTAATATGTTCAACCCCTTTCTTAAAATAAATAAATAAATAAATAAATCTATAGGGAAAACATGTCAGATGCGAATCCTAGACAAATACATGATCAACTCTGCTCATAATAAACACACACACACACACACACACACACACACACACACACTTCTATCTGCCTGAGGCTGGAATATCAGATAAACAAGTTCCTGGTGGACTGCAACAGCAAACCGCATATTACAGCATTCATCCTTTGTTCTGCTCGGTGGATCAGCTGAATCTCCTCACACTGCAGTGACAGCTTTCACCTTGTTTCAGCAGATCTTATACACACTTCTCCTTTTGTTTCCATTTTTTAAACATCTTTTATATATGGACTGGAGAACGTATACAGAATCGTGGATGTCAGCGTTTCTGTTGAAGTAAGAGGTGACGTGGGCTGATTATTAGATCTGTCAATTTGAAAGTCGGTTTCTAGATTTGGATATTCTTTAACGCTTTAACGCTCCAATTCATTTAAATTAACTCAAATAGTTAAAACAAGAATGCATGTTTCTACTGCATTTCTGCTACACTAACGTTCAGAGCGGTCATTATAGGAAATGAATCGACATCTTCTGACCAATACGAATCCTCATCATCATCATCCTCATCCTCATCATCCTCATCATCATCATCATCCTCATCCTCATCCTCATCCTCATCCTCATCATCCTAGTCATCCTTATCATCATCATCATCCCGATCATCCCCATCATCATCCTCATAATCGTCATCATCATCATCATCCTCATCATCATCCTCAAGTTGGGCAAAATAAATAAATAAATAAATGAATGAATGGATGTTCCATGGCAGATCAGTCAGAACGTAAATTATTATACCAGTGGGGAAACATGAAAACTTTCTTATTACATGTGTGAGGATGTGAAATGTCTAAGGCAAGGAGGGATTAGTGTGCACATTATGCAGGCCATGGAACAAAGACCTCAATGGGACAGAGAGCATTGAGGTTTCTAAGCTCAGTGGAAGAGAAAAACATTTTGATCATGTGCATTTAAAACCAACTATACAACAAACCGCTAATTAAACTG
Source organism: Noturus placidus (assembly GCA_022414735.1). Taxonomy (NCBI): domain Eukaryota; kingdom Metazoa; phylum Chordata; class Actinopteri; order Siluriformes; family Ictaluridae; genus Noturus; species Noturus placidus. Next base: position 256,917 of record JAFFST010055521.1, read on the forward strand.
AAGCTGGGAAAGTACGAACTGCGAAATTAAGGAAAACATCATTAGTAATGAAAACTATTCTCATTCGAGCTCCATTATATCCCCATTTACTCAATCCTTGCTCTATTTTTTGTATTTCATTCAAGCCATCCCTAAACCACTGATAGTACCAGTCTAAAACATCGCTTCCACATGGACCTGAGGTGAAATAATCCATAATGTCACACTCGCGTCCTCCAAAGCTGCGCATGTGTGTCCGGGGAATTCGAGTGGAACAGCAGTGAGATGATGGATGAAATTGCAGTCTCGTTCTGTTCCCTGGATTCGGTCCCATTGACGAATACACGCACTTGTCCAGGCCACACAGAGGACTGCTTTAGGACTTGAACGCAATCTGCTCGAGTTGGTTCGCAATTCCAGAGCCTCACACACTGAGGAAGCAATTATGCAGAAATATGTCCGATTAAGGGAAGTCTTTTTTTTATTTTCTGTAATGAAATGATTAAGCATCTTTTTTTTTCTCTCTCTCGCTACTCAATGGAAGACGAACTGGAACTGCAAGTGCGTTTAAACCTGATTACTTCTGGACTCCTGGACAGGCAATCAATACACACAGTGATTACAACAAGCCTGAAGGACACCCAAACACTCTGCAGGCAATTGTGATAAAACAGATATAGCAAAAGAGGATTTTTAAGCAAACGAGTGCTTGTTTTTCTTCCATTATAAAGCCGAGTGAATCATTTGAAGTCTTTCGAGAGGTATAAACATGTCACATGTCATCAGAGCGGCCGTTTAATTAGAAAAGGAATCAACACCTTTCTGAATTCAACAGCGCTGCGATAATTCATAAAGTGAAGTAACATTTCCCAGAGGTCAGACCAACAGGATTATCTTTTGATATCTAGGGTTCAGGGACACATGTTCCTATTCTCCTCACACAACCTGCTAAAATGTCAGCATGCACTTAATTAAATGCCGCCTTTTTGTCTAATTTACATGATAAAATGTCAGTTATTCTGCATGTGTCTGCAACAGATAAGTGAGAAATAAATACAGAAAAGTCTATCTTGTAGATTTTTTTTTTCTCCTGTCACATTGCCTTGTCAGAAAACTCACATTGACAGCCACAGCTCTGACACTGGAGACCGCTTCCATAAATAAACATCTCCTTATGAAAAGATTGACACAATGGTCCCATTGTCTTTCTTAAATAACATTATGTTTTTAACATATTTACTGTTCATATTATGTTAAACATTCACAAATTCAACATTATGCTTATCATTTTTGCAGCATTAAAAAAAAAGATTTCCTTATATGCTTCTTTCTAGAAATGGTTACATTGCATTAATCACTGTTTATAAGTTATTCTCGGTGTCTTTTACACATATCCTAAAACAGTTGATGCCAAACGTTTACATATCACACAGATTCATGGTGCCATATGCATCTGTACAAACTAAAACTCTTGGGACCACACGGAAACCGCATCCCTCTGGTAAGAGACACACACTCAATTCCAGGGGTAAGCAAACTGGTCTGTGAACCTTAACACAACAACAAAGGAACTGATAAAGGAACCTGAAATTCTGTCATGCAAGGAAAGAGCCCTTATTTCAAGACTGTCAGGAAAGAAAAGCCAGATTGTGGATGGAGTGTTTTCTGTTTAGATGAAACCAAAATGAACTCTTTTTTGTCACGAATGTGGGATTGAGGCGGAAGCAGGCGCAGACTTGAGTTTATTGAGTTTATTGAAATGAAGAACAAACCAACAAAGCAAAGACACCAAGACTAATATACTTAAACACGATGGCAGGAAACAAACACTTAGGATACGAAAAAAAAACAGACACTGTGACACAGAGACGTGTGTCTAAACAACAAAAGACAAAGACTACATGGAAACAAGGACTATATATACACACAGTGCTCGTTAACCCCAACGTGAAACAGGTGCAGGAAGACATGTGACTACTAGTGAACAGTGGCTGCTGGGACATGGAATCTACCGGCAAACTGCACTGCACAAAAACACACAGTCCACGTGTTGAGAGCTGTCATGCACTCTGCTTCTGGCAGAGCAAAGGTGCAGTGCCTGCACACGGTCACCAGGGGGAATTCATGACCAGCAACAGTGCAGTGGCTGCACACAGCTACCAGGGGGATCCGTGACACTTTGGCCATAATGATCAGTGCAATGTCTGGAGAAAAAAGGGTGAGGCTTTTAATCTGAAGAATACCATCCTAACTGTGAAGCATGGTGGTGGCAGCCTCATGTTGTGGGAAGGTTTTACTGGAAAATGGACTGGTGCACTTGAGAAAATAGATGGCATCTTGAGGAAGGTGGGTTATCAAGAAATACTGAAGCACCTCAAGACACCAGCCAGAAAGTTACAACTTGGTCACAAATGGGGTTTCCAGAAATACATCCAGTGTTAGAATCAAATGGCTTAAAGACAACAAAGTGAAAGCCATCACAAAGCCCAGCAGTAACTCCCATAGAATAGTATAGGGTTGAGTTTAAAAAAAAAAAAGTGTGTCTGTGCAAGGAGGCCCATGAAAATCCACTCATACACCAGTTTATATGCCTAATTGTACCTGAGCCTTGCTAAAATAAATGTTTAGAACATTTTGCTCTGAGTCTAGCGTCTGCTTTAAAAAATAATAATAATAATAATAATAAAAAGGCATTTTAGAAATGACAGATTTAATTTATATTCATGGCATAGCAATAGAAGAGCATAGAGGAGAATGAACAAAGAGAAGGCTTCAAGGCTTGTTAACAAAGTGAAAAAAGGACAGGATCATCGAGAGTCTTTAGCATCTACCGCCGTTTTCATTGCCTCGGGAGAAATGAATTAGTCAACATTTGGAAATGTATGGCGTGAGAAAAATTAGCTTACCAAAAACCGCGTCGGATTTTAAAGTGGTCATGATGAACATGCAGTAATATGGAATTTAAGGCAACGTGTTAAGACTCTGTCCCCTAAGGCTCGTCGTTAATATCATGCGGTGACCGTATTACGGACAGCAGAAATGTTTTCTATTTCACTTCCTAGTGAACCTGAGGAGTTCATATCGCAGAACCTGGAATTAATCTGCTATGAATATCATCCCACATTTCACTAATCTCATTCTTCAGATATTACCTTGCTGTGTGAGAAAAGGAGGGGAAAAGGAGATCAAGAAGGATTAACAGGTGTAGAAAAGATTCCAGTAACAAGACAATGATTAAAAGGGGTTTATACCACAGCACCACTGAATTCTAGGTTCTAGAATCAATTAAATTAACTTAATTCTGATTGGTCAGAAGGTGTTGATTAAGCTTCTGTAACTGCAGCTCTGAGAGTAAATGATAATGAGTCGTTATTAGTCACATATACATTACAGAACAATGAAATTCTTTTTTCACATAACCCAACATGTCAGAAAGTTGGGGTCAGACATGATACAGCACCCCCTGGAGCAGAGAGGCTTAAGAGCTTTGCTCAAAGGCCCAACAGTGGCAGCTTGGTAGTGCTGGAGTTTGAACCCCCGACCCTCTGAGCAGTAACCGAGAGCCTTAACTCCCAAGCCACCAATGACCCAGAGTAAACTGCTTCAAATTCCAGGGTTATATGAATGCGCTGGTTATCGTTTCTATAGTAATGGCGCATTCATGCGGACTTGTATGGTGGACACACCACATAATCTAAGTTTAATAATGAATGGATAAAAAAAACTGTTATTGTTGATATGGTGATGAGGATTTATGAGATAAGGCTCTATTATCAGTGCTTTGTAACCACTGGAAAAGTTTCAGAAGAGATTAATTCAGACTGTTTATAGCTGCTATAGTGTAAACGACAAACAGGAACTAACTTTTGTTGTAGCTATTCTTCAATATCAAGTGTAACTATATACAGAAAATGTGAGATGGGATGAAAGCGGAGCACTGAGGTTTCGAGGAGCCACATGCTTAGCACCCATAACATCTCCGACCACGTGCACTCCGGCGGATTCCGGCAGTTTCCCAAAAACTCTAGAACCAGAAAGTGTCCGAGCTAAACATGCTAAAATGAGAAATCTGTTCATTCTTTAATGCTGGGGCAATTTTGGTATTCTGCTTCTCACCTGGATGACTAGGTTTCTCTGAGGGCCT
>JAFFST010055521.1:264244-285018 GCA_022414735.1 Noturus placidus
AAAAAAAACAATGAATGCAACACATTCTGTTACAAAAAAATAAAAAATAAAATAAGTAAACATTTTGGGTGGTAAAAGCAAGTTTGCGTCATCATCATAGCGCACTGTTGATCCTTTTCCTGTAACGCCACCACACCCAGTGTTTTATTCCTTACTTATTGTACTACATTTCTTTTTCTACAGATAGTTCATTTATATGTTACATGGAAACCAGCAGTGGAACTGTCTCACTTACTCAACTCTATCAGAAGTGATAGAATTTCAAATTGGTAGCCGTTCACTCTGGGCATGTTTCCTCTCACCTCTGCGGGATGGCGCCGCTGTGACAAGCTCAACGGAAAGGGGGGTGGGGGTGTAAAAAGGGGTTGCTGATGAAGTTGTCCTGCAAATGCGTCCTTCATCTTCTGTGCCTGGAAGTGATTTCACACTTGCTCCTGTAGCTAGATCGTGAGAAAGCCAGAACTTTGGAAATCCATCCTCAGCCGAGGCGACGCCAGAGATGCCTCCCTGAACACCAAAGGCAGCTCAGGAAAACCGTGCATGTGAGAGAGGAAGACTGGAGCCGTGCTGTGCGGAGCCAGTCGTATATGCGTGTGTGTGTGTGTGTGTGTGTGCGTGTTTGTGTGTGTTTTATCAGTAATAATATGGACACCTAAATTGAATGAAGAAATCAGAAATGGTGCTTTCCTCAGCCGTTATTGCTTGCCGGAAGGGAGATTGGAACGCTGGTAAACAAAGTCAGAACCTTCCCGATTCCCTTCAGCTGTTTTTGTGCGCTTTTTGATTGAAGAACCTGTTATGAAGCACCTTTGTGCTACTCCAGGCCTTTTGTTTCCTTCCCCTTCTTTAAGGCCGATTGTTTAATCACAGCTGCATGCAGTGTGTGAAAACAGGGAACGAGACATTTCAGCAAGAAATGGGGTACGAGAAAGATCCTTCTGTTTTCCACACAAATACGTAGACCCGAGCGGCACGATTTAAACTATTAAACAATTATTTTGTGAACACTTTCTATGACACCGTTCCGGTATAAAACACACACCCAAGCTGCTCTTAGTGTAGTGTTCGGCACCAGCTGAGAGCCGGTGTTGTGTGCATGTGTGAATGTAATCCAGCCATGGTGCATGAACTGGGTCACCAGCTGCATTTTGGGGCTCACACATACACACGCTGAATAGATGCAACAGGTGTGGGTGATCCATGCTGGACATCATCACAGCCTTCTGGGGAGAAACAAACAAACAAACAAACAAACAAAACCTTCCCATACGACAGCTTCAAAATTTTTCAACATTTTTCAGACTAATCACCATGCTGTGGCACTTTAGTAGGTGGTTTTATTTCATTGTGAATACATACAGTCGGTCACGCATTAACACCGCACTTTCCTGGAAGAATGACCGACAACAAAAGAGCTTTTAGTGCGCTAAATCATGTCCTCCCAAATCCCCAGAGAAAACATTATCTCTGAAAACCCAGAGGGGAAGAAAAAGAACACAAGAGTGTGTTTAGTGTTTGTGTTATGTACTTGTGTGTGTGTGTGTGTGTGTTTGCAGAAATGGGTTTCTGAGAAAAAGATGCACTAATGCACTGATCGAAGGTACACATGCATGAATATTCAGAGTGTTCCGAAATGTCATTAACCAATGGGAACACAATCCTTATTTACACTTGTTTGGTTATATATATATATATATATATATATATATATATATACATTTATTCATTTAGCAGACGCTTTTATCCAAAGCGACTTACAAATGAGACACACACACACACCAATGGTAGCAGAGCTGCATGCAAGGTGCTAGCTTGCCATCGGGGGCAACTTAGGGTTCAGTGTCTTGCCAAGGACACTTCGGCATGGGATCACCCGGGCCGGGATTCGAACCACCAACCTACGATTAGTGGATTAGTGGACAACCCGCTCTACCGACTGAGCCACAGCGGCCCATATACATATATAAATTCCTTACAGGTGAAAAATGGCATTACCATTGGGATCGCTTCTTCGTTGCGCTCTTGCGTCAGTCGTAAATGGAAAAAAATGAACACAAAAATCACCCCAATAACATCTGGCTACAATTTGACAAGTTGTACTAGGTGAATGCCTTTTACCCAGAATGCACTTGTAGCAGAAAGTTAAATCACTCAACTAGACTCTTCACTGTGACTCTGAGCTCTAATGGGCAATTTGGTTCCACTTAAATTCCTTCCTATTACAGTCCTTGTTAATCATCTATGAGTGGTGGGTGGGAGTGGAGGTGGGGATTGGTAGATGGGGAATGTGTACACTTTTGCCTCAGAGTAGCCAACAAAATAACTCATAATTCCAAAACATTTTTTTTAATTAACGTGTCACTAAATGTAATATTAAAATCCATTTTACAGCATTTATGTTCATATGAATCTACACCTATATATCCATCCATCCGCTTATCCTACACCAGGTCACGCAGAGCTTGGAGCATATCCCAGAGGACTCGGAGCACAAGATGGGGTCACCCTAGACTGGGAGACAACCCATTGCACACAGATGGGACTTGGGGCACAGGACACCCCAGGGGGACACCCCGGACAGAGTGCCACCAATTGCACACACAATCACACACTATGGACAAGTTAGAGGTGCTAATCAGCCTGCAGCGCATGTCTTTGAAATGGGGAAGGAAACCGGAAGTACCCAGAGGAAACTCCCAAAGCGCCGGGAGAACACGCTGACCGCCCGCACACGGGATGTGCCTCCACTGAATGATCAGTTAAATCTATTTGTTTGAGAATTATCAAATGTGTTGTGAACTGCTTTTAGAATGGAGAATGAATTGACTGTGCTGTATCTGATGAACTGCTAGTGTTTTTGGCATTCGCAGGAAGAACAGGAGGAACTGTGCACACACCACAAACATCTGCATGCTATAACAAAACAAGCTACAAATGAATAAAAGGTTTGATTGAAATAGCATGAATCAACCAAGATAAACTGTATCCCATTAACTCCTGACATACCCCTGCTGCCCCTGGAAGATTCTGTGCTTTGCTTACATAAAAAGGAGGCTTATGTCCTGGTGGCCACGTGAGTTCACGTGAGTCCGGTCAGCGTTCAGATTTCTCACAACGGTGAGTTGATCTCAATTTTAATGAACGCAGTTACTGACAGTGAACTCCATACTTCTTTTTTCTCACACTGTAAAGTATGAATTATTATGAATAATAAATACAGACTGACCTATGATCCTGAGTCTGAACACACATGCCCATCACGCACATGCAGCTCTGAATCTGTATAACATACACAGACACCGGAGACTAAACATATCACTATAAATTGATATATAAACACTCCCTACTGTAATGCATAATAACAGTCACACCATCCGATGGGAAAGGGATAATAATCCGGAACAGTACTAGTTTGACTGTGATGTTGGATTATATATATATGATATATACATATATATATATATACAGTATATATATCCGGGTACTCCGGTTTCCTCCCCCAGTCCAAACACATACATGGTAGGCTGATTGGCGTGTCTAAAGTGTCTGTAGTGTATGAATGTGCGTGTGAGTGTGTATGTGATTGTGCCCTGTGATGGACTGGCACCCTGTCCAGGGTGTACCCCGCCTTGTGCCCCGTGCTCCCTGGGATGGACTCCAGGTTCCCCTGTGACCCTGAAAAGGAGTAAGCAGTTGAGGATGGATGGATGGATGGATAAGATATAATATATATCTATATATATATATATATATATATATATATAAATCAGTCTTAAATTGGGATTAACACTAGAACAAACCCTATAGCACTCAAGACACCCATTCTCACTAAACAATAATGAGTTCATCTTTACATGTTGAAGCCAATTGTGTGTGTGTGTGTGTGTGTATCTGTTTACAGTGTACCCATTGTGTATCTGTGTATAAGTCTGCTTCAATGGTCTGTGTGGATAAGTGACTAATGTGCAAGGCAACTAATGGAGCCATTGATCCTCCTCACCGCAGAGCCATTAGCACACTAATGACATCAAACCCAACCTGCGCTGTACAATGCATCACATCCGCTTTATCCTCGCCATGCACTTGGTTTGAACTGAATGTGTTAGTATGTGTTCTTCTGGAAAAAAATAAATGTCCACTTTAATATGTCCTCTGTTCCAACTCATCCACTGTCCCTTTTAACAAGAGTTAATGTATTGAATCAGGAGTGTTGGAGTGCATACTTTTCTATTATTGCTGCCGTATTCTCAGTCCTGAGGTGTTGGTTCATTTCCTCTGACAATAATGCAGCTATTGTCTAGAATATGTTCTATAGTATCAACATTAAAAAAAAAAAAAGCATGTCTGATTGTTGATATGGTTTTAATAAGTTTTATGCACAAATGTTGTTCTTTTAATAATGCGGATATTACTCTCTGTGTTCCTCTGTTGGTATATGTATCCGTTTATGAAATGCTGATGAATTATTGATGAACTCGCGGATGTAGATAAGAACATTTATATAACCGCTTTTTTTTTTTTTTTTTTTTTTTTTTTTTAATGAGCTCGCAGGCCAAAATTGTGGTGAGATCAACAAAGTTCAAGAAAACGGAGCTTGGCACAGAGCTGAGAAATGCACACAGGAGACGACAGAATATAAATCAGCATGCGGATGAATGGGAAAAGGAAATTCAGCAATGTCCTTCAATAGCTCAGGATTTTATTCTTAAATATATATATATATATATATATATATATTTATTTTATTCTTGAAATGGATTTGAGTGTGTGTGTGTGTGTGTAGGATATGAAGAGGTGTAGGATATTAAATGTAAAGAAAAGTATGAGTAATGTACTTATCTGACGCTAATTATTAATAGTAACTAAATGGTAAATGGCGCACATACAGTATATAGCGCTTTTATCCAAAGTGCTTTACACTGTGTCTTACTCACCCATTCACACACACACACACACACACACACACCCACCAATGGTAGCAGAGCTGACATGCAAGGCGCTAACTTGCCATCGGGATCATCTTGGCGTTCAGTGTCTTGCCCAAGGACACTTCGGTATGTGGAGTCATGTGGGCTGGGAATCAAACCGCCAACCCTACGATTAGTGGACAACCCGCTCTACCACTTGATCCACAGCCGCCCCAATGATAAATGCCTAAAGAATGATAAAAGGTTAAAACACTGTTTATTTATTCAGAATCATGCAAACCGTGAGGAGTCCATCCATCCATCCATCTTCTATACCTCTTATCCTGGAACCTGGAGCCTACAGTATCCCAGGGAGCATGGGGCACAAGGCAGGGTACACCTTGGACAGCGTGCCATTCACACACCCATTCATTTACATATTTATGCATAAATTGTGCATTTATGTGCATTTTGTCCTCACGTGTAAAGCGTTTGCCCTCCAGTGACGCTGAGATTGAAGAACATCGTTGAAGAAGTCCGTCATATTCTCTGGCCACGACAAAAAGAAAAAAAAAAACCAAACATATAACTATCTCCTGAACGTGTTAGAAAAGAAACTCGTGTCAACATTCCTTGACTGAATATTGCGTTACGCAGCAAATAGAGATAACGAACTGAAAGAGAGAGAAAACAAATTGACATTTAAAAATGACATTTAAATTTTCACCTCATACACAGACTTGTCTTCCTTGTGTTCTGTGTAACGGCATGAAAATAAATAAATAAATAAATAAATAAATAGCATACAGGGTGTTCTTTTTTTTTATCGACTAGTCACGTTTTTAATAATGAATGTTCAGAGCGAGAGTGTGTGAGGCGCTATTACATTTTCTTTATGCTGCAGTTTTCATTATTAGAACGTTTCGCCTCATTAGCTACACCGAAAAGTCAAGAGGCAGGAGTTTAAAATGATGAAAGACCAGGCAGGGAATATAAATACATTAACCCAACGAAACAAACGCCGATAAATTCATATTCACAATGAGTACTATTTACCGGTACGTCCTCGTCTTCACTTCTGCAGCGTGAGCTACAAAATGTGAAGGAAGAATCTGGACTGTAAACGAACTGCTGGACGTTCAGGTCATCTTTATGACAGACGTCAGTTCACGGGATAGACATCCTGGTGTGGTTATAAAACAGGACGTTCACAATCAGAAAATTAGACTCTTTTGCGCCTCACTCATGTGGACATTTCCCGACGCTGTCAACGCAGTCGTTACAAAGCTACGTCAAATACACAGTCACACATAATCGAGAGTTTACAGGTCAATGGGTTTGGATGAACCAATCACATTTGTCTCACTTTAGCTCATAAATCATTCGGCGAGGTTTGTTTTGGCATAAACTGCTACGTTTTTATTCATTTCACACGTGGAAAGTGCAAAAAAAAAAAAAAAAGCATGAAAAGAAAACATAATGAGCAATTGATCCAAGGCAGAATGTAAAAGAGTGAATTGCTGGTCTAATTAAAATCTAGGCATGTATACTATCCCTGTGTGCGTGCAGCAATAACCTGAAGTAATTGAAACTCAGGAAGCTGTAAATTTTTGGGGTACTATTACTTTTCTGTGCATGTCGTTTTTGTAATAGATGCTGCTCTGTGTTATAGGTAAGCAATCATAATGATCAGTTTTAGCATTATACATGTAGAATGTCTGATTGAAAAAAAAAAAAACCAACAAAACACAACATACAGTATATTGGTGATTGGTGATGAGATCATTATTTTTTAAAAAAGCCTCAAAAATGAATAAAGCTAATTTTGGATGCTCACAGCGTTGTCCCTGATTCTCTTGCTGTCCATTTTGAACATCCATCCATCCATCCATCTACAACCGCTTACTCCTTTTCAGGGTCACGGGGGAACCTGGAGCCTATCTCAGGGAGCATCGAGCACAAGGCGGGGTACACCCTCCATCGCAGGGCACAATCACATACACACTCACACACACATTCATACACTACGGACATTTTAGACACGCCAATCAGACTATCATGCATGTCTTTGGACTGGGGGAGGAAACCGGAGTACCCGGAGGAACATCCTCAGCTTTAATCGAACACTGTCCAAAGACAAAGCTGTTACGATACAACACATTATGTGCTTGAAATTTAACAACTTTTCAATTGTTTCCTTGAATTGCAGAAATACTGGCGTTTAAAAAAGAAAGACAAAGTACATGCAAGACTTCATAGTAAATTCTCATCAAGATAAAGATCCCACTTGTTAGAGTAGATCCCCCCAAATGATGGACAAACAAGGGTGCACAGTGGCTTAGCGGTTAGCATGTTCGCCTCCAGGGTCAGGGGTTCGATTCCCACCGTGGACATGTGTGTGTGGAGTTTGCATGTTCTCCCCGTGCTGCGAAGGTTTTCTCTGGATACTCTGGTTTCGTCCTGCAGACCAAAGGCATGCATGGTAGGCTGATTGGCATGTCCAAAGTGTCCATAGTGTATGAATGTGTGTGTGAGTGTGTATGTGAGTGTGCCCTGCGATGGACTGGCACCCTGTCCAGGGTGTACCCCGCCTTCTGCTCGATGCTCCCTGGGATAGCCTCCAGGTTCCACATGACCCTGAAGGAAGGATAAGCAGTATAGAAGATAGATGGATGGATGGATGGACAAACAAAAAAAACTTACCGATATGAATACTACCTGTTGGTGGACGGCATGATGGTGTCAGCATCTCACAGGAACATGCTCTGATCCAAATACACACCACCTTTCAGAATCTCCGACAAAGGAACATGGTTTGTCGAAAGATGTGAACGTTTTTTAAACAACAAAACAATTGAAATTGATGGCAAAGTGCAAGTGAGACGAGGAATAAAAGTAATCAATTTGAGCGTGCTAATAGCACTACTCCAGCATGTGTTGTTTTACTATAAGAAAGGGTTATTATTAATTAATTCCTTGATTATAGCTTAAAACAGTTTCTAGTTTTATTAAATTGCATTAGCATAAGATTTGTTACCACACAGAGACAACAAGCTGCAGTCTCCTTACCTATGGTTTCTGAGTTAACAGGGTCATTGTTTAGAATGGTGTGTGTGTGTGTGTGTGTGTGTGTGTGTGTGTGTGTGTGTGTGTGTGTGTGTGTGGAAGAGCTGCTCATCTTCCTACAACCTCTTAAACTACAACTCAGTTTCTAGCCTCTGATTTCATTTCAGCCGCTTGAATCCGATTATTTATTATTATTTCATAATGAGTCCGGATGAAATATGGCATGTTAAACAAGTGTGGGGATTCCTCATAACTGAGATGATTTTACATGGTGAAGTTCCAGTTACCAGTATGAGGGTGTGTGAGAGCGATGACATCAAATTTAACACACCTGCTCCCCATTTACACCTGAGACCTTGGAACACTAACAACTCACATGACACCGCGGAGGGAAAATGGCTAATTGGGCCCAATTTGGACATTTTCACTTAGGGGTGTACTCACGTTTGTTGCCAGTGGTTTAGACATTAATGTCTATGTGTTGAGTTATTTTGAGTGGACAGTAAATTTACACTGTTACACAAGCTGTACACTCACTACTTTACATTGTAGCACAGTGTCATTTCTTCAGTGTTGTATATGAAAAGATATCATCAAATATTTACAATAATGTGAGGGGTGTACTCACATTGGTGACGTGTTGTATATGCAGTGAAAACAATGTAAGGGCTGAAGAGTCTTAGCAATAGAAGGGCCAGTGCTATTACAAAACCAAGATACTCTGCAATAATTGTTTTAGGACTTTGTTCCTGAAAGGAGCAATTTAAAATTAATTTGTGGAAACAAAATTCAACCCCTCCAAAGCAGCCGTGTTCATGTATAAGTACTCTCTTGGCTACTTATTTGTGAGTCAGGAAGAAACAAGTTAAAAATTCTGTGTGAGATTGCTCATCCTGGCCTGATTAAAGTTGAAGGCCCTGTTGTCAGTTTGTGGCTCCTCTCGAAATTGCTCAGTAATTGATGGATGTAATTCCTCTGCGACCTGAGCAGGTTCACGATCAAGTTAAACTGAAAGGTGTGGGTACATCTCATAAATGTTTGTCAAAGCCACAGTAAAGACCATAAAGGACTCACTCAGGACCTCACTGACAGCATCTGCATGCACCGAACCAACTGAGGGGTGGAAAAGAAATGATTTCCTGGCTGCCAGAACCCAAACCCGTCTATTGTACAGCACGCAGAACGGAACCCCAGTTACTGTACTATATCCTGAATCCGCCTGAGCTAGTGTACTGCACTCAGAACCCAACACCTACAAAGGTACTGCAACAAGAACTTAAACACAACTACTCTACTGCACTCAGAACCCAGCTTGAGTTACCGTGCTGCACCCTGAACTCAAAACCAACAACGGTACTTCACCCAGAACTACCTAATGCAGAACCAAAGTCCAACTACTGTACTGTACTGTACCTCAACTAATGTACTGCACTTAAAACCCAAACCTACCTACTGTCCTGCACCCAAAATCCAACCACAACTGTACTAAACAACTCTGTAACATCTGGTCAAGGACCAACTTCTTCAAGACAGTAAGAAAAAGTCCAGACTAGATACCTCAGACATCAGTAATGTCCGACAGGTATCACTTCTCTCCTTTCTTTCTAAAGGTCTTGAACATGCTGTATACAATCAGCTCTCACTGTCCTACCCAAAATGACTCCTTAGATCCAGTTTTGTCATCCATTTTCTAATCCTCATTGACCTTACAGCAGTCTTTGGAAGACTCACAAGTGTCGGAAATTGGTGGAATTAGAATGAGTCAGGTGACATGGACGAGACTCTCCACTGCTGTCCCACAGAGTTCGGTGCTAGGTCCTCTTCTGTTTCGCCTCTATACCTGATCTCCCAGTGATATATTATATTTAGATGTTTTTCACACCACCGCTATGCTGATGACAGCTGACATATCCTCTACTTTCCTCACTCAGATACTCATGTTTCTATACAGAGATTTCATCTTGGATGAATGGCAGTAGCAGCTTTCAGAATGCTGCAGCATGCTTCGTATTCAACCAGCCCAAGACAACCCATGTCACACCCCTCTTCATCTCCCTCCACTGGCTTCCTGTAGCCGCCCGCATCAAATTCAGTTCCTTGATGCTCACCTACAAGACCTTGTCTAGAACAGCCCCCTCCTACCTCGACTCTCTCCTGAAGGCTTATGTTCCTCACGCAATCTGCGATCGATTAGTGACCGACATTTAATAGTTCCTACTCAGCATGGCTCAAGGTCCTTTTCAAGAACATTCAAACTAACTGTTCCTCAGTGGTGGAATGAACTTCCAATCTCAATCCGGACCACATAATATCTCACCATCTTCAACAACAGCTAAAGACCCACATCTTCCATCGACACCTAACCAACTCATAAAAAAAGAAAAAAAGTCTGAGCTGATGTAGCTTTCTTGAGATGCATCCCCATACCAAAAGATCTTTTGATCTCGCTGGACAATTCTTGGATCAAACAAACTGGGAATGCACACAACCTTGGGGTAGCTCTGGACTAACAACTATCCTTTTCTCACCACACTCTCTAATCTGACTGGACTACTGCGACTCACTCCTGGCTGAGAGAGAGAGAGAGAGAGAGAGAAGATGGTTGGTATAAGTCATCAAACCTTATTTTGACAGGTCTAAGTCAAAGGTTTTCAGTAATTGTCATAATTCTCATAATGAATATCAATGATGATTATCACAATTATCTTCAGTTCTCTAGTTTACAGATAAAAATGTGTCCGGAAAATTCCCTATAAAGACATTGGTCATTGTTCATCATATGGAATATTCATAACGTTTTAACAGAGATGGTCCGTCTACTTGTCCGGTCATTTATATATTCTGGCATATGTCTATATATAAAGTTCCATCCATCCACCCATCCATCCATTTTCTATATCACTGGTCATTCTGGGTCACAGGGAACCAGGGAGCATTGGGCACAAGGCGGGGTACACCCTGGACAGCGTTCCAATCCATCACAGTGCACAAACACATACACATTCACACACCCATTCGTACACTATAGACACTTTGGTCACGCCAATCAGCCGACCATGCATGTCTTTGGACTGGGGGAGGAAACCATACTGCCCGGAGGAAACCCAGGGGATTAAATTTGTCTCATAGAACTGAGCAAAAAAACATAACTTTTAGACAGCAGGTTTGTGATTATTTCTGACGACGGATGCCCTGAAATGTCCACACAAGGCCAAGTTAATCCAAGATCATTGGAACGTAACCAAGCTATCCAAAGACCAATAGCCATTGTATTAACGCAGCACAGAACAATCTTGCAAACTACACATAAGTCATGACATAAAAGTATGAATATTTCGTACTGTAAAGTCTTTTATTTATCACACATATACATTTTATTTGCTTCATATTTAGAAGTGGAGGACACCCCGATCGTCAGTGATGATGATTCCAGCGCATCAGGTGAGATGATATTATGTATTTTCACCATCATTGGTCATCTTTATTGGAATGCTTCGGACATCTTGATAATACATTACTCATGATGTTTGAACTAGACCTATCAGGATAAGGTTTGATGACTTATACCAACCATTTTCCACTGCATGTCATCAGACCCCTGCATCTGATCCAGAATGCAGCTGAAAGTCTTGCTTTCAATCTCCCTCCCATGAGTGCTCAAATGCCACCCAATTGCTTTGTTCCTTCCATCGGCTTCCTGTAGCCGCCTGCATATATCTGCTGAAATCTACAAATCAATCTAGTTAGATGTGGAAATGTACACATGACTATACTCAACAACCCAAGCCCAACTACTGCACTGCACCCGGAACTCAAGTCTATAAAATTGTATTAAAAATGCTGAAGATCAGCCAAGTGTGTGAACATAATCTGAATCTATTTACTTAAGGTTTAGCATACTGTATTAAAAATTCAGGACCCACAGCTCATATACTTGAAAGTCATTAGCATATCAGTCAAGGCTGAATGTAGGAGGACTGAATTTGTAAATCCCAGCACTTTTGGGTCTGAGGTAATGGGTGGAAAACACACATCAAGGCTACTGCATTAATTCGATAGCGCAAGGGCATGTGGCCATACATACGCATACAGGTGCATCTCAGAAAATTAGAAAATCATTGAAAATATTTTTTTTTCTCCATATTTTAATAAAAAAATTGGATCTTTCATATATTTGAGATTCATTACATATAATATTTCAACCCTTTTGGGTTTTAATCTTGATTATTATGGCTTACAGCTCACGGAAATCCAGCATCTCAAAATATTAGAATAAAGAATTTATAATGGTAAAATTAAGTTCCTCCAAACTGAGATTGCCATTTATGGACGGATTGTCATTCCTATTATAATCTGTGACAGCTTGTATGCCTTGACACATATGTCAGGAATTACCATCATGCAAGCTGTTCTCAATCCTGAGTTTATAATTCAATTTTGCTGTCCTAATACCTTGTTTTAGATTCGCTCATGTCATTGGCCTTATAAAAAGCATCTCTTTGTTTTAATAGATGTTTAATAGAACGTCTTTGGTCATGACTGACCGTGGAGGTGTATTAGTCTAAGCCTATAGAAGAGTTATTTCTAGCAAATATACTCCATTCTGTATACATTCCTCCCTTGGGCCAAACTCTGATCACTTTATTATCCTATTCATGAGTGGCTTGTAAGCTGGCACAATTAAAAGGGAAAGATGGTCAGACTGTCCAAGATGGGGACATGACAGGGCTTTATATGCATTATCAACATTTCTATATACAGGATCTAATATGTTCTTTCCCGTGATTGGGCATTTAACATTCTGATTCTGAAATTTTGGATATGCTGACTTAAGGTTCGCCTGTTTAAATCCGCTGTCACAATGAAGACTCCTTCAGGATGTGACTTCTGCTGTTTACTAATAGCAGTGTATAACAGCTCAAGAGCCAATATTACATTGACGATCGGAGGTATGAAGACAGCAATCAGAAGAACCACAGAGAATTCCCTTGGGAGATAAAAGGGCCTGCACCTTACCACAGTATATTCCAAATCAGGTGTACAATATTTGTCCATGATGTGCACCAGGCATTATTCATATATATGCAAAGTCCACTTCCTACTTTCTTACCAGCTTTAGATGTTCTGTCTGTAATGTACAATGTATAACCCCACTACAGTTTCGGGAATATTGCTGTTTCTCCATTATGATCAGAATACAACAGTTCTTTACTGGGAATAAAGACATGACATAAAGTGTTAGAATTCAGGAGATTGCTGCCTCTGCTTTTGGGACGGGGTAGTGTACAGAGTTGGGGACTCTCTCTCTTTATCACCGATTAGTCGAGACCGACCTTCGGTCACTTTATGGGTCATCACTCTCCACGTATTTCATCGATGTGATCCACAAAGCATTCGGGCAGAAGTAGTGGGGTAGTTTGCCATTGCTTTCAGTTGGGGACAAACAATATATAAATTCACCGTGGTAAACAGCAGAGGAAATGAAGTGAATACAGATGGGTGTATTCCCATCTGTATTCACTCCATGTATTTAAATGGAATATATATTTCATGATTTGGGGATTCTGATTGAGTTGTGAGTGAGCTGCAGTCCTGCAGACCGACCTAAAGGATGCAAAATCATTTCCTCACCTCCTCACCCTCATATACTTCCTTCCCAATCTAATCTTTAATAATCAGAATTCGAGACCTCCTCTATTAATAGGTAAACTATCCCCAAATCCTTAGAGGTTGAAAATAACCCATCTTTACTTTTTGTCATTCCAAGATCACTTAAAATTTGTATTCTGTTCACCTGTGCTCCTGTGCACCTGTGCAATAAACTAGCTCGGTTTATTTTCACCTTCACCGACACGTAACACACTTGAAGGAATGTGCCTTCCACCCTTTTCCACTTTCACAAGTTACACTAGACACCCACGAGTGGGTAAACCATTGCTCCCTTTCTCAAAGCACTGCCAAATCTAGTGACCTCCAGATGGCAGGGTTATTGTTTAGAGAGCTAAGCAATGCCATGGCTTGTGGCAATATCAAAATGCAGTTTAAAAGTTATGGATATTTGATAACACCATACACTGTGTACAGTCAGGTCAATATATACATACATATATTTACATTTACATTTATTCATTTAGCAGATGCTTTTATCCAAAGCGACTTACAAATGAGAGCATACAAGCAAAGTGATATCAAGCAGAGAACAAAATCTATCTATATAATAAGTTGCCTTATTAGCCCACGTTTACTTGTGTGTGTTTTTGTACATTCAGAAAGTAAACTGTAACCTGAAAGGGAGAGAGAGGGAGAGAGTGAGAGGGAGCGAGAGAGAGAGTGAGAGAGAGAGATGGAGAGAGAGAGAGTGTGAGGGAGAGAGAGAGAGAGAGAGAGGGCGAGACAGAGAGAGAGAGAGAGAGAGAGGACAAGAGAGGGCGAGAGAAGGCGAGAGAGAGAGGGAGAGAGCGGGAGAGAGAGTAAGAAAGAGTGAGAAAGAGAGAGTGAGAGAGAGTGTGTGAGAGAGAGTGTGTGTGAGACTACTTGGCAGAGCTTGCCAGACAGACAGACAGACACACACACACACACACACGTACGCATGCCAGTAAGTGTGAATTTGAACCTGACAGTGCGAAAGTGTCTCTCTAGTCTTCTTCCACATCCTCACACTCGGCGGTTCTACACCATAATGACCATAATGATTCATGCTTGTCATCTCATTGCCAAATTTTCTCACAACCTTGCAGAATCACCCTGTGAACTCTCAGATCACAGGAACTGCATTTCTACTAGCCAAAATGGCTTTAAAAAATTATAATTTAAAAATTAATTGAAACAGCTAATGGTCTGTGACAGTGCAGAACCTTCCCATCTGGCACCTTCATCAGAAATGTAAACATCCACGTCCAGCTTTAGTTCCCAGTGTCATTAATACAGACAGAGAACATGCAGGAGTGGGCAAATGATACATTTATTAGCGAGCCCATAGGGCAAATAAAAACACTTATGTGCTTCCCAGTCCTATGTTTTGGTTGCTAAGAAACTGACTGGTTAAAAAATTGTTAGGTAATGTAATGTAATGTAATGTAATAAGGTATGGCATGAGTAGCTAGTGATCTACTTGTGTATTAATACGGACTAAAGGAAATAGTACAGTGTTTGCACACTGGAAAAGTTAGCAAGTCATTGTCAAACATGTTTGCTATGAGTTAACGTATTGTTCTCGTGAGCGTATTCATATTTAACCATGACGTGATGTATATAGTAAGCCAGAGAGTGACTGTATATGACAGCTTTATGAGAATGATTAACATGTGTGGAGTGTCACACCACCATGACGAGCATTCCATTTAAATGTGCGTTCCATTTAAAAGACCAATTGAAAACTTTGTTTTGTGAGTTTTCCTTTTCTGCTTGTTGCACTTGTCTGGTGAGCGAAACGAGTACAACTCTAACAGCCCTGACATGAAATCTGCTTGTCCTGGGTGCCAGGGCTACTTATTTGTTGTACACCATTGACATGTTTGCATCTCTGTCTCACTAACGACTGATGGCACTCCAACGCTTCACCTTTACTTCCAGACCTGACACATAGCACACATTTGAGTTACTTCACTGATCGCTCTCACTGTCAGTCACATCGCGGTTGGTGTTTTCACCCACAGCACTCGAGCTCCTCATTATGTCCTATAACGCAGATGACACTAAGTGGTAGAGGTGAATGCTCTAGTAGATGTCACATGGAATCGAGTTATACATTATATGCTGTAAATCTCCAGCTTACATCACTGTCCTCAGTTCTAAATATATTTTTGTTACATCATGTCAAGTGCTCACAGAAATTATGAAGACATTTTTGTGAGTGATTTTATTTTATAATACTGTCTTCTTGTAGACTTCTCTAACCCAAGCCACGGATTCCAGCCCCTCCCAAGGTATCCCTAGATTCCACAGGATCCCCAGATGTTCCCAAATTAACTAACAGAGACGATGTCTCCTGCAATTCCTGGGGCTCCTCCAAAGTCTCTATCCACTGGGATGTGCCTAGTACAGCTCTACCAAGAGAAATCCTTGTAAGGTACCCAGACCACATGAACTGCCTTCTATCAGTTCGTAGGAGCAGTGGCTGTAGTAGTCAAAGGTTCTCCTCGATTGTCAAGTTCCTTACCCTGTCATAGAGAATACGCCCAGCAACCTTGCCAAGAAACCTACGGGCTCCATGAGTGGGTCCCAGTAACCTAATGCAGGCAGGGTTACTGTTAATCTTTTTCATACCTTTCATGGGGTCATCACGATCGCTCCAAGAAAGTATCTCAGAATTTGAGAATAATGGATTAGTCCTGGAACTAAACATGAGCAAGCCCTTTTTCTCCTGTAAAAGCTATCTAGTGTCAATCTAATAATAGACTAGGGAACAAATAGTTTTTCTCTACAGTTACTTTTTGCAGCCATATTAGTAAAATCAATTCAGCAGACCACCTCAATAAAGGTTGACTTAATATATGATAATGTGTGGTAGCAGGAGGCAAGAGCATGAACGTAATGAACTGCATTTATTTCAGTGAATCCAAGAGTTGTAATCAGTGTTCACATCAGACATCAGAACACTGGAAGGCGTATTTCTGGACAATCCAGTACTGTATAGTGTCAGAACTGAGGGAAATGGGCGGAAATGGGAAGCTTTCCACCAACATGACACACTTTTAGATTCAGGTTGTTATTATTTTTACAGGATTACTTGTATTTAGGGCGGTTGTGGATCAGGTGGTAGAGCGGGTTGTCCACTAATCGTAGGGTTGGCGGTTCGATTCCCCACCCACGTGACTCCACATGCCGAAATGTCCTTTTTAATGTTTAATAACCACTGCTCTAAACAGTATTTTCTAATATCTTCTTGTTCAACAAAAACAACAACAACAACAACAACAATAACAACAACAACAACAACAACAAAACAATCCTAATTTTCTGTAGAATGTAAAAACCGTCAGGAAGGTCGGACAGTTCGATACACGACCTCTAACTTCACTGTCTGCTAACAAAAAAAAAAAACAAAAAAAAAAGTCATGAGAATCTGTACAGAAGTCATCCACGCTTCGGATAATAACTACTGAATCAAACTCATTTTATTCCTTTAATAGATGGTCCAGTGCTGACATCACAAGACAGAACAAAACCATAGTCTGCAATTATCAATATTATACCTTCAGTCTGTCATGTCATTAAGTGGTGAACTGTTGTTGCATAACAAAACCATGCTGGAAATCAGAAGTCAGCTTTAATTTTGCTCAGAAGATTCGCTATTGTGTAACTGCAATGTCTGTGTGATTTGGCTGAGGGAAGGTGAAGGGGATCAAGGGCTAAAAATTCCCTCATTTCCCCATAAGGAGCATTAATCTTGCTAATGCTAGCGCGCTCGAACCCATACCGCTTCCAGCTTTTATCCATTACTGTGATGGAGAGGTGGGATAATGAGGTAGTGTTTAAGCCCAGTGTCACTATTAGAGTTCCCTCTAGAGCTCTGCTGTCTCTTGGTGGAGCAAAAAATACAGCAGGTTTATCACTAGGAGAGGCTTAGCATGCATGACTGAAGGGGCGATATAGAGGAGTCAAGTGCTTTCAACTCATACCTGGATAAATGTGTTCATTCTCTACGGATGGAGATGAGTGGCTCTTCACTTACACTTACCGAGAGACAGAAAATAAGTTGAGATGGACAAATTGATTTAAGCCTGCTATATTATGGAAATGCCAGAATGAGGGTTTGAGGTACACAAACCGGTGAGTAGAAAGTAGAGAAAGTGCACAAAAATAAGTCAAACTTTCTGACCCTGTTGCATTCTGGGTAATGATGCTCTTTAGCATCTTTTTTTTACACACCAAAACGGACCTATGGAGATCCAGAAGCAGGACATCTCACATCAGTGCTTCCACTTGGCGTTCTGTTTTACACAGTTCCATATTTTCCCAACTCCAACGCTGGGCTCCTCGACTCAGTGTCATAAAGGAGCCGATAATTAGTTGATGAGTTGAGAATAAAAAATAGCAAACTCGTCAGTACTACACATAGTTTTGTAGGCCGGTCATGCCTAAAGATGACTTAATACATGTAATATCCCTGCTGTTGAATACGCAATGATGAGAAATTCCAAACTTACAACACTCAAGCCAATTAAGAACAAATGCTGAACGCATACTCAAGTGCACTACTGAGCTCGGATGAAATGAAGACATTTCAGTTTGTGCCTAATTGGAAATAAGCTACTTGGAATTTATTTAAAAGAAACCTCCACCCTGAAACCACCATGTTTATAATACATTTATTATTTAAATATCACCGGAGACATTGCTAGTGCAGTCACACTGGCCTTTAATAGAATAAATAATTAAATACACAGTTTCAAACAACAGTCGTAAGACTCAGGTTTTGCTGTTGGCTCATAAAAACAGAAGAGCGAGAGCTTATTTTGTTATTCAGCTTTGTCCAGTGACGTTCAATGATTTAAGGATAACTCTAAGACAGAAGTAGTGAAGACAGAAAAGACTGGACTCAAAGTTCCAGAATGCAGTGCAGCTATAGTATACGACGCAGCTGTGCTAACGTACATTGGAAATTGTTAACCAAAGTCAATTGTCAATTCCTTCAGGAATTCCGAAGGGGTGTTCTGGAAGTTCTGTAGTTTGTTTGGACACCTGACCATCATACCACACCCACCACATATTTGGACCTTCCCCAAACTATTAGCACACTATTGTATAGGATGTGTTTGTATGTGTTTG
Source organism: Noturus placidus (assembly GCA_022414735.1). NCBI lineage: Eukaryota > Metazoa > Chordata > Actinopteri > Siluriformes > Ictaluridae > Noturus > Noturus placidus. The sequence continues at coordinate 282,988 of JAFFST010055521.1, forward strand.
TATGCTGTAGAATGACAATTTCCTTTCAGTGGAACCAAAAGGTCCAAACCTGTTCCAGCAAGATAACGCCCCTGTGCAGAAAGCGAGTACATGCTTTGCCAAGGTTGGAGTGGAAAAACTCAAGTGTCCTGAACAGAGCCCTTACCTATAGCCTACTGAACAGCTTTGTCAGGAAAGTCAGGAATACATTCTGGATTGCTCAGCATGCAATCACAGGACACCATTCACACCTACTGGAAATTTAGCTTAGTTAAACTACATAATGGCTTGTTTTTGAGAGGTAGGAGGGAACCAGAGGAATTACAGGGAGAATGTCACGTCCCGAGATATAAGGGGGTTGGGTACGGAAGCAGGTGCAGGAAAAGACGTATTTATTAAAGGAGACAAAAGCAGATAAATCCAAATCGTTATCCAAAACGTAGTCAAGACAGGCAAAGGGTTGGGCGATTGGCAAACAGGCATAAATGGGGCAAGACAGGAATCAAAGTCACAGAGAACAGAGTCACAACACAAAACAAGAAACATGAACTATGACTATGAACTTGGAGCGGAAAAACCAGTGTGGACTAAATTAACTAATCTAACATGAAACTAACTATATAACTATCTAATACACCGCACCATGTACTGGGAGGCGCATGGTATATATATATATATATAAAACATAATCAGCGCTAAGCGCTGGCAGCTGATAACAATAAAGCCACACCCCGAACAACAACCAATAACACAACAGGGAGGAGACAGAACAAAAACAAAACAAACACATCTGTACATAGTAAACAATGTCACAGTGGTCAAAAATCGAAGCGCATGTGCTCACTGAGCACCCGTGCACGTAGCACCTCTCATCTCTCCTAGTGTGCTGCCAGAAAAGGAGATCGTGACAGAGAACATACGGAACTCCACACAAGATGGAAGCCCAAGCGCAAGATCAGATCTAATGGTCCCTGGAATGTTTATAAGTTAGATGTTAAGATTGGCTGAAGGTCCAATTATAGAATGTAGAGATTGAAGAGGAAGGTATGCTGGCCTGTATGCATTCAAACATTCTTTTTAAAGCTTTCTTTACTTTATGGTGGTGTTAACTGAGCACTTACAATGTAGGGACAATCTGAAAGATTGGGCGGCTGTGGCACAGTCGGTAGAGCGGGTTGTCCACTAATCCACCAATTGTAGGGTTGGTGGTTCGAATCCCGGATCTCGAATCTACGGGTGATCCCATGCCGTAGTGTCTTGGGCAAGACACTGAACCCTAAGTTGCCCCGATAGCAAGCTAGCACCTTGCATGGCAGCTCTGCTACCGTTGGTGTGTGAGTGTGCTCTTATTTGTAAGTCGCTTTGGATAAAAGCGTCTGCTAAATGAATAAATGTAAATGTAATGTAAATGTAAAGAACTTACAGTCTCGGTATTCATATACTCGGAGTACATTTAATCAAGCCTGCATTCAGAATAGAAAATGGAAATAGCCCTGGAAGAATTAAACCACCATTAAAGCTTGTAATAGATGCCATTTAATGGCAATGATGATAGTGTTCATGCTGAAATGACCTGGTAAAAAAAATAGCAGATGTTATTTACTCAATCAGGCGTGTTAGAGAAAGTCCCTGGAGAATAAAGCTACATTACAAATGCACAAACTTCCCACTGTGTTTTTATCTTGAGAATCTGAAATGTAGGTGAACATCTGTTTCACATAATCACAGAGTGAATCAGAGAAACAGCTAAGACCCAAGAGATTAACCATGAAATAAGAAAAAACTGCTTCTTCTTCTTCCTCTCTTCATATCTATTGATAATCCTTATCAAGCCTCCAGATGCCCAAATGTGCAGGAGCCTTACTCACAGCCTTAAGAGGACAATGATACAACAAATTATGAAGATGATACTAGTGCCTCATTACTATCTAGCTCACTGAGTAAACATCAGATGAACATAAGCAACAACAAACATTTGGATGGTCTTTAGGAAGTTGTCATTGTTTAGGTGGATGGATGGATGGATGGATGGATGGGTGGATGGGTGGGTGG
>JAFFST010055521.1:295441-305865 GCA_022414735.1 Noturus placidus
CATTATTTGGGTGGAAACGAAAAGAAAAGCATGCTAATGAGAAGACTGTATAACCGCAGTTACGAGGAACTTTCATGGATTTGCACGGTGCTGTTAAATGAAAACAATCAACCTGCTGTGTGCGGTGAAATAGCGGCGTCACTGTTAGCACCCACGAGGTGATTGTTTTCCAATAACACCACACCCAGAGTGATTAATTTCCCTTCTAGCATAGCAACTTGCCAACAATTTCTATTTATTAAAGGACCATATATCATACTTTTAATCGGTTTATTCTGACATTTAATGCATTGTAAGGTCCACTGCTTAGTTTCACTGTATGAAATCTCCATAATATGTGACGCTTACCTGTGAGACCACACGAGCCCAGTAGATGGTAATGATGGTCAGAGTATAATTGTTTTTTTTCTCTCTCTCTTAGGCATCTCAAACAGGTGCCACATCCATCTACTCTTTTGTTCAGGATCTTACCATAGAAACACTTAACGGTGTAATTTTCACACCATTACAGGGACAGGGACAGGCTGAGATTTCCCATCATTCTATCAAAGAAAATTACTTTCTTCTCCTTTTGTGTAAATAAGAGAAAAGGTGAGAGGGCAGAACAGAGAGAAAGAAACTTGAAGGCGTGCGTGATGAGAAGCACTGAGATTCGTCGGATAACACGTGGGGAGGACGGCTGACGGAGACACAGGGAGCGTGAGCGTGCTTAATAATGAAGCCTGTGTTTATTACACAGCCCGTATGGGGCTATTTAACACAGAACGATCACTAAGTGAGAGAGACAAGAGAGAGATGTGAGAGAAATGGGAAGGAGACGAGTATGTCTAAGTAAATACGATTATGGAGATTGGGGGCAGATACACGACGAACACAGACCCCTGCGGACATGTTCGGAGAATTACATTCTGCAGATCCGATCAAATTCGGTGTTTGTATGAGAAAACACACAGGACTAAGGAAGATGAAACACAAAAGGATGACAGAAAGATAACGTCATTGTGTCGCCATGAAGCCACTGAGCCTCCGATATTACACTCATAAATCTACACAACACACACACACACACACACACACGTTTGCCTTACTATCCTTGTGAGGACCTTCCAATGCAGCTCCTAAATCAAACCCTAGCTTTATCCTCGGCAATCAAAAGGAGTCCCTTCATCTTTTTTTGTTTGTTTTCCATAAAGAAAATTAAAAAAAATTCTCTTGGGGACCAGTCACGTACCCACAAGGTGAAAACTGTCAGATATTCCTATACTATCCCATACTATTCTTATCCTGCAGTGTTCGCCATTTAAAACCAATTTTAAATGTTATATTAATGTTTAGACCACATGACCACTCACAATTCACAAGCATTCATTTGAACTAACTGAATGAAGTAACTAGCTATAGCTATCAGGGTGAAATAACTCTTTATGTAAACGCTGTTTAGCAGTGTTTACTGTTTTAAACGTACAGTTGTGCAACATGTTACATCAGATGGCACAATAAGAATAATATGGTGCAACGATCACGCTAACACACTTAAAGGAAGATCGGCAGCTGCGTTCGAGTTTCCCTCGAATGTTAAACAGAAAGTACAAACACAACTTTATTACCTTTACTTTATTAGTATGTTGTAATTAAAAACATACTAAACACAAGAGTTTTGTCATCTGTCCTATTGCGTCATTTGTATTGTGATTGGACAATGTGTGTTTAGTCTTGTCTACTTTCTCCAACAAAGTGAACTTTTTCCACACCGAAGTAATATTTCACAGTCACTGCTGATGGCGTGTTACGGATATGTCGGAAAAATATCATCTCAAACGGAAATCAAATCTATGAGGAGTATCACGTAGCGTCACAACTTTCTCTGCATACATCTGGAGTCTAGACGAGAAAGAAATCACCCCGAGCCTACTGATTTCAACCAACTGCTGAATCTGTTCAGTCTTAACTGTTAAATCCAAAATAATCCACTTTGAGACATTTGTTGGCGGCAGATTATATCTGATATGGCGGCCAAAAAACTAAAACTTTATTCTGATTATATTTATTGTTGAACGACAGGGAGGCTTAACCCTGCTTGGCCCTGATTCTGGGTACGTTCTGCAAGTTTACAGTTCTCTAATATAACAATCTTCAGTGAATAAAGTAATGTGAAGACATGATAACGGGGGTGCATTAAGAACAGCTTTGGAATTTGAGAACGCTAAACTGAACGGCTCTTTAGACCGCATGTTAATAGGACACAATGACGGGCACGGGGTAATTGGCTCTCCCTGTCCTTCACACAATCGATATCAGGATGTCCAATTAAGTACCTCGTTCCCCGGGAGATGCTGTCACTCATCGCAAACAAGACTTTGCTGCTTGTTGTTGGATCGGCATGTGAGCCGAACTGCCCTAATTAACTGTGGGTCACAACAAAACAAAAAAAAAAAACCCAGAACAGAAAAGGAGTCTAGTTAACACTGGACCATTAGAGCTTCCATCTTCGTTCTGATCGCTGTAATAATTTAGGAACCACTGAATGGAATATTACTTTTGTTGTTGTTGTTTTTTGGTTTTTTTTTTTACTTTGCCTTTTACCTACTCTCCAGTTCAACATGAAAGTCTCTCGCAAAGCTGCCCTTAATGGTTTTGAATTATATAAAAGGTAATAACAGCATTTGTTTAAGGTTCTGGATTCATGAAGAAGCCAAATGCTCTTGGTCTTGTTTTAACCCCAGGCCTAAAAAATGCACAAAGCAATGAAATAGGACAGGACAGGAAACACCAACCTTTTAATTAGGTGTAAATGAAAGCAACGTACTCGTAATCAGAACCAGAGGTGGACGCCACTGTCTAGCATCCTGATGTCAGCTTGGTGTGGATGCAAACGCAGAGTACATGACACTAATTAGAACGCATGACGAAGGCTTCATGTACAAATCATCACCAAAATGGATTAACCAAGGTTAATCCTTGGTTAGTGGGGCAGAGGTTGGCAGTTAAGGCTCTGGGTTACTGATCGGAAGGTCGGGGATTCAAGCCCCAGCACTACCAAGCTGTCAATGTTGGGCCCTTGAACGAGGCCCTTAACCCTCTCTGCTCCAGGGGGCGCTGTATCATGGCTGACCCTGCACCCTGACCCCAACTTACTGACATGCTGGGGTATGCGAAGTAAATTATTTCATTGTGCTGTAATGTATATGTGACCAATTCAGACTCATCATTAATATAGGAACAAACTGCAAGGTAAGTGTAAATCTTTTGATGGTTGACCAAACAATGGAGACTGGAAGCACAGAGTGAGAAAGGAGAGGACAGACCACATTTATCAAACCTGCCTGTTCCTGGACTGAAAAATGAAAAATCACAGGGAGTCGTGTAGATTCATTAGATGTTGAGGATTTATGCCGTACTGGACAGCACAGAGTGAGACAAAACACTGCTGAACCGCATGTAAGAACATCGCACTGATTTATTTTCCAAGTAGATTGGAGTTAATTGACTGGGCAGGTAATGCTGTGAGGATTAAGGCCAGGAAGAAGCTAGATATGGTCAAGCTGTGCGCGTTATATGCTGTGTTCTAAAAGATCTCAAACAGTGCAGAACAAATGTAGTAGCCATATCTGACCAATCAGATGTTCTATTCAATGCCTAGTGACGGGTGTCCACTTTCAACTTTGGGCCGCATTTCATATTCATTCCATCCATACCACACCTCATTTAACCCAATCCAACAGGTCCGTCATTAGCCAATGACACGAATTGGGTGCATTAGAGCAGAAAACAACGCTAATCCGTGACACTGCACAGTTCTGCCGAGGGTAAAGATGTAGTCTCCAGACATTATTGTGGATAGTGAAGAACTCATTTCAGGCAATACAGTCTAATGGTATGATCAAAATCAAGGACTCCGGTGTATCTAAATGCATCACTCCAAGATTTAAGTAAAGTGAAATACTGGGATTTGTCTCCATGCTTAGGTTCCTGGTGCGAGAATGGATTAATTCATTTGATTGGATTTTAAAATTCAAAGATTTGAGTACTTTCTGGCCTCATGGCCTTATCTCAATGACGTCTAACACAAGGCAGCCTTCTAATAACCATCCTGCACTTTCTTCCCTCTGGTTAAGCTCACTATTCTCTTCACTGCTTCTAGATTCCTAGATGAAGTGTGTGCCAGTTTAACCTGAGGGCTTGTTCTCCTAATTAACTCAATGAGAGAGCTACACCAGCAGATGGTTGATGAAAGATGGTAATTACGTCTCCATCAGAGTTGGCCTGCAGGTTGACAGCAGCGTGACGATCTCGGATTCAAACTATAATATGCAAGAAGTAGGTACACTTCCAGATTTGAAAAAATCCCACCATGGAGCAAATATTCTCATCAAAAGTCCTCCAGCATCCTTTTCATCTAAAATAAATAAATACAGGGAACCTATTCTCCACACACGCACGATGAGTAGAAGTAAGTGTGACTCCCAAAGATCTTGTCCTTTGACACGCCATTAATATTTACCCCCCTTCTCCACTTCAGGGAGTGATGATCTCAGAGCAAGAAAACGGGAAAATGTGGGATGAAGGGCATGAAGGTGTGAAAGTGAAGGAATCGAAAACATAAAACATATAAATAAAATATGGAAGGAACGTGATAAAAAAAAGAACAAATTAATGACAAATGAGGACATATTGTGGATTGATATTAGACCATTTGTTGAACTGAATAGAACGAGGAACGGTTAAAGCAGGAGCGTACATCATTGCAACATCTAAAGGGATTTGTTGCTGAAAAACGCAAAACCTTCAACTCTTGTGAAAAACTGCCAGGCCAAGGTCGCGCGTCGTCACCTCCGCTTTTTCCCTTGGAGTTTTATGTTCCTTTAAATTCAAGGAAACAGATGCTTTTTCTGCAACCGTGGCCAAGGTAATGAAACACACATAGCCACAGTGTTCATGGCTTTTCATTGCGGTACAATAGTACACAGCGCAGACAATTTGGCTTGTCACATTACTTTACGGCCAGTTATGAAGGTGATGTGAAAAGATATAAGATATACGACACTGATCAAATTCTCACGGAAATAGTGTTGACGTGCAACATCAGGAAATTGTTACCAATATCACAATGTCAGATTTCCTTATTACAGTATACCGCAATATTGATTCGGTGGTGTTTCAATACAATAACTGGAGCAGTTAATTGCCTCCCACTTTCAAGATCTCTCGCCTTTGGCCAATCAATACCAGGCTGCCCTATTAAGCACAGACCCTTTTTCCTCATCTCATTCCCTTGGCGCTGCTGTCTCACACCTCAAAATATAGAATATATTTCAATACGAGTGTAATCAGAATCTCTGAAGCTGAATGGCCTTAATGTCAACTTGATGTGAATGTAAATGTAGTCCTGTTAAACTGAGGTACAAGGTGACTGAATAAATCAGGGTCTGTATGGTGTCTGGGCTCAATCCAGCTCAAAAGTGTGAATATCAATATTCTTCAGCTCAGAAGATTAAATTTCCAGCAGTGCCATGGCTCATGGTCAAAGGTCTATGAAAGCACAACTGCCCCTGCTGTAATTGATTGGACACAACTTTTTAGTACTGCTCTCACTCTTGATTCAAAGGCTGCTCGAGGTTGTGTTTCATAAGGAACGCTTGGGCCATGTTGACGGAGAAAAATAACCAGCGATCGAGTGGTGTGATGAAGCGGAGTTACTCTTACCAACCCGAAGGTGAATATAGTCCTATAACAACACATCCTGATGTCTTGTATTACTCTTATATGGTCTCTTATCCAAGACAAACAGTAAAGCCGAAACCTAAAAAGGCCTCACAGTTGATATATTCGGCCATTTTGTATGTTTTCTTCAAGATGGTGGGAAAAGAAAAGGTCTCTAAGTCTCTCTATACAATCTCCATTTAAGTGACTGAAAGATTGTTTCTCACAAGTTCCTAACGGTGGGGTTTGTTGGTCGTGACTGAGACATGGAGTCGCTAAAAGGATCGAAGGACAACTTTGAAACTTGTACTACTATCCTCCAAGCACTGTTCTTCATTTAAAACTGAGAGTTTCTTATTTAAACAAACTGAGAAACTGTTGCATTGGAAGAAGAAAGACATTTCATCTTGTCAGTTAGCATAGCATGAGTGTGCATGTGTGTGTGTGTGTGTGTGTGTGTGTGTGTGTGTGTGTGTGTGCACGTGTGTGTGTATGAGAGAGACAGAGAAGGACAATGAGAATGGGAGAACAGGCCAGAGTCCGGGTCATTTATCAAACCTGTCTGTGCTTGAGCTGATGAATGAAACCTCACAGCAGGCTGTCCAGTTTGATTAGATGTAGAAGATTTCTGCTGTAATGGTCAGAGCAGAATGAGACACGCTGACACACATAGCTTGAAAACACACACACACACACACACACACACACACACACACACACACACACACACACACACACACACACCAACAGGCATGTGTTAAAACAGATCAAAGTTGTTTGACTGGGGTGAGAGGCAAACAGAAGCTGAAATTTCCAACACATTGAGAGCAAATAATCCATAAATAGAAATGACTTTCTTTACTGTTTTAATTAAGCATTGTTTTATATTTGTGTTACATACTGTAGGATACTGCTGAGAATCCGGTGGTGACTACTCCTGTGTGGGTTTTCTACCACAATTAAGCCAGAGAGGAGATCCCTGAGGAGATGGATCGTTCTGCCTAGTAAGCTTGAGCCACATCACCGTCTTTGCAAACACCTGCAAACTAAGGCTTCCCTTTAAGTTCACAGAGGAGTTCAAGCAAGGAACGTGTCCCGAGAAATGGAGGAGTGCTAGTGAAGACTGGTAGGAAGGGGAGAGCTTTCTGAGTTCTGGTGGGAGCAGACCCTGGAGAAAGAGCTGGGCAAGGGACCTTTGCAACTCCATGGAATGAGAAAGGAAAAAGGCAAAAGGAGCAGCAGCAACTAGTCCAGCATGATGTCAGAGTGGGTGTCAAAGAGGGTTTTTACGGTGAGTGGGTGGTTTTTATTTTCATGCAGGTGTGAGTGGGTGGATTTTACTTTCATGCAGGTGTGAGTGGGTGGGTTTTACTTTCATGCAGGAGTGAGTGGGTAGTTTTTACTTTCATTCAGGTGTGAGTTGGTGTCACGGTTCCCCCCTGGTGGCTGTACGCAGGCACTGCACCTTTGCTCTGCTGGAAGCAGAGAGCTATGACAGTTCTAAACACGTGGACTTTGTTTATTTTTGTTCTTGTCTCCACCCAAGTCTGTTTGTACACTCCATGTCCCATCAGCCACTGCTGACCTGAAGTCACATGTTTTCATGCACCTGTTTCATGTTGTGGTTAATGAACACTAATGTGTGTGTGTGTGTATATATAGTCCTTCTTTTCAAGTAGTCTTTGTCTTTTGTTGTTTAGACTCATGTCTCTGTGTCACGGTGTTTATGTATAGTAGCCTTAGTGTTTGTTTCATGCCATAGTGTTTGTTTCATTCCATAGTGTTTATGTTGATTAGTTTTAGTGTCTTTGTTTTGTTGTTTTGTTCTTCGTTTTCAATAAATATTAAAATGCAAGTCTATGCCTGCTTCCGCCTCAATCCCACATTTGTGACAGAACGAAAGACCGTACCTGGAAGCAGCAGGCATCACCATGGAGGCAGCGCTAAGGAGGAGAAAACGCAAACCCCGGAAATCCACGCCCAACCTCCCGAAATTGTATTACATGCAATTACATGCAGGGAATTTTCGTGGATCTTCCGGACAGGTTTGACAGTTTTTTAGCTACCCTGACTATTTTTTGAGACACTGTCAGGAATATTTTTCAAGCTTGCCGGACACTAAGCACACAGAAGGCGAATGGGTTAGGTTCATGGTGTCTCGATTTTTTGGCCCAACTCGCAGCTGGGCACAAGGATTGGCAGCCACCCAATCCCGGGAACTTGAGAACAGTAGGCTATTTATGGCAGCCTTTTTGAAGGAGTTCGGAGAACCAACCTGAACCAGCTGTTGAAAGGAGCTAATATGGCGACCAAGGCCGACCTATCTTTTCATGAGCATTATGAAAGGAAGAACTACCCAGAGTGTGGTAATCCGGACAAGCAAATTCTACATACGCCCACTGCTCATGTGCAATCCAAGCTCAAGAGCCCTGTTTCACCCGTGCCCACACCTGAGAGCCCTGTTTCATCCGTGCCCATGCCTGAGAGCCCTGTTTCACCCATGCCCACGCCTGAGAGCCCTGTTTCCCCCGTGCCCATGCCTGAGAGCCCTGTTTCCCCCGTGCCCATTCCTGAGAGCCCTGTTTCCCCCGTGCCCACGCCTGAGAGCCCTGTTTCACCCGTGCCCACGCCTGAGAACCCTGTTTCACCCGTGCCCACGCCTGAGAGCCCTGTTTCACCCGTGCCCACGCCTGAGAGCCCTTTTCGCCCGTGTCCATGCCTGAGAGCACTTTTCGCCCATGTCCACGCCTGAGAGCACTTTTCGCCCGTGTCCACACCTGAGAGCCCTGTTTCGCCCACGCCTGAGAGCCCTGTCTCGCCCACGCCTGAAAGCCCTGTCTCGCCCATGCCTGAAAGCCCTGTCTCGCCCGTGCCCATGCCTGAAAGCCCTGTCTTGCCCGTGCCTATGCCTGAAAGCCAAGTTTCTGATATATGTTCCAGCCATATCAATGCAGCTGTGGCACAGCTACAGCGGCAGACAGCACAGCTCGAGGAGTTGAGGCAATATGGGCTAGATACCACGATGATGTTTACGGTGCAACAGGGGCGCATCACCCAAGGACTGAATGAACTCGAACGCATGGTGGCACAATATGAACAGTCACTGCAGGCCTCGCCTCGCACCATGTTATCTCCCGTACCGGGCATCATGTCCACGTCCGAGCCCGGGAGCCAAGTTTCGTCCACGTCCGAGCACGGGAGCCAAGTCTTGTCCACGTCCGAGCACGGGAGCCAAGTCTTGTCCACGTCCGAGCCCGCAGAGCCAAGGCACATCCACGTCCAGGCCTCAGAGCCAAGGCACGTCCACGTCCAGGCCTCAGAGCCAAGGCACGTCCATGTCCAGGCCTCAGAGACAAAGCACGTCCAGGTCCAGGCCGCAGAGCCAAGTTACGTCCGCGAGCCAAGTTACGTCCGCGAGCCAAGTTACGTCCACGAGCCAAGTTACATCCACGAACCAAGTTTCGCCTCCGAGCCCCAGGTCACGTCTCACGCCTCCGAGCCCCAGGTCACGTCTCAGGCCTCCGAGCTCCAGACCACATCTCAGGCCTCCAAGCTCCAGACCACATCTCAGGCCCTTGTGCCCCAGGTCATGCCTCACGCCCCTGAGCCCCAGGTCACGCCTCACACCCATGAGCCCCAGGTCACGCCTCACACCCATGAGCCCCAGGTCACGCTTCACGCCCATGAGCCCCAGGTCACGTCTCAGGCCTCCAAGCTCCAGTCCACGGCTCCAGTCCACGGATGAGCTCCGGCACATCCTCCTTGCACAGCTGAGGTCGTCGCCCAGTCCGCCTGCTCAGCTGAAAACAGCGCTCTGCCCTCCTGCACCGCAGTGTATGCCGCGCTGTTCCCCTCTTGTGCGGAGGTCATCGCTCAGCCTCACTGTTCCACTGAGGACGCCGCTCAGCCTCACTGTTCCGCCAAGAATGCCGTCGCTCAGCCTCGGTCCCTGGGTTCTGCTCGGGACATTCTGCCCAGGGGGCCAGGTTCACCAACAGGAGGGATGTTTTGTGGCGCTCTGGGAGGAGCGCCCTTGGAATGGGGGGATCTGTCACGGTTCCCCCCTGGTGGCTGTACGCAGGCACTGCACCTTTGCCGTCATGGCGCCCCCTGGTGGCTTTGTGCAGGCACTGCACCGTTGCTGATCATGGCGCACCCTGGAAGCCGGGTGCAAGCACTGCACCTTTGCTCTGCTGGAAGCAGAGACCAATGAAAGTTCTAAACACGTGGTCTTTGTTTGTTTTTGTTCTTGTCTCCACCCAAGTCTGTTTGTACACTCCATGTCCCATTAGCCACTCTCATGTAGGTGTGAGTGGGTGGTTTTTACTCTCTTGTAGGTGTGAGTGGGTGGTTTTTACTTTCATGTGAGTATCCAAATGGTGCAGAGAGACAGAGAGAGTGACAGAGTGAGCGAGAGAGAAAGTGACAGACAGAGAGAGAGAGCGAGAGAGAGAGAGACAGAGAGAGAGACAGACAGACAGAGAGAGACATACAGACAGACAGAGAGAGAGAGTGACAGAGAGAGAGAGTGACAGAGAGCGAGAGCGAGAGAGAGAGATACAGAGAGAGAGAGACAGAGAGAGGCAGACAGAGAGAGACAGAGTGACAGAGAGAGACAGAGAGAGAAACAAATGTAAAGTGTGAATGAGCACAGCTCTGTAAGTAGACTACACACAGTGTTATGCAAACAATCCCGGCAAGAACAGAGTTAAGAATATATATAT
>JAFFST010055523.1:68300-95761 GCA_022414735.1 Noturus placidus
GTGTTGTCCTTGACTATTGTTTAAATTGGTTTGATGTTCCGAAACACTTAAGTGTGACAAACATGCAAAGGAACTGGAAATGAGGAAGGGGGCAAACACTTTTTCACACCACTGTAGTCATGTACCAATTATACTTGAGACATAAGCTGACATCAGAAGTCTACATGACTTGTCTCCATATTTCAAAGCCGTGCTGTTTGTACTTGCTTAATTATTAAAGAGATCATGATTTTTTTTTATCTTCCCGGAGATGTATTTATAGTATTAGTAAAGTTTTTTGCACAAAAAACATACAAATTGCAGTAATTTATAACTTTTTTCTACGCTTTCTCTGAATGAAACAACAATTTTTTTTTTGTCGTTTACTGTTAAGACTTCAATATAACCACCCAATGCTACAGATCACTTGCACTCTACTGTCCTCTCTCCCATTGGTTGTCGCTACACCAAGTCTTGCTGTAGGGTTGGACATATACAAATGTATATACCCGTGTGATGTCACAAATCCTGCCACAGCCAAATGAGCCATTTATGGAGCGTGATTAAATAAATGCTCTTTTTGTCCTAAAATGGATGTATTAGGCTACTAAACCTGCAGGACATTTTAAATGGTACAATTATATGTTAAAAGATTAAGGACAATGTTATTTTAGATTCAGATTTTTCATGTCATGACCCCTTTAGGACTTAAATATGAACAAATAAATTTAAATGTCTATGTTCATGCCATTGATAAAATTACTTTTCAGTTAAAAGCAAATTCGGGCTTGTAACAATCGCAGCTCTTCGAGTCTTCGATGACACAGACATCAATGTAGAGGAGGACATCTTCCACGAATTGATTGAAGGCAGTCCACATTTATGCTTAACTGTAAGATGTCCAGAAGAAAATCTTTTTGCTGGATTGCCTGAAGGGCGGCTGTGGCTCAGTCGGTAGAGCGGGTTGTCCACTAATCCACTAATCGTAGGGTTGGTGGTTCGAATCCCGGCCCAGGTGATCCCATGCCGAAGTGTCCTTGGGCAAGACACTGAACCTTAATTGCCCCCGATGGCAAGCTAGCACCTTGCATGCAGCTCTGCTACCATTGGTGTGTGAGTGTGTCTCATTTGTAAGTCGCTTTGGATAAAAGTGTCTGCTAAATGAATAAAATGTAAATGTAAAGGTAAATAATTGATAGAATTTCAGACATTGTTTCAAGGGCTCCAGTGTAACAATATTCTGGGGACAAAAGAAATTAATTTGGGAAACAAACCGAATATTACACTGGTGGTTCATCCTTAGTTTTACTATTATTATTAATAGTTATTGTTGTTGTTGTTGTACTTTGTAATGCAAAATCCTTGCCTTTCCGGAGGCAAAGAACACTCATAGGTGTTTGATGGTTGACTGAAAGGTGTATCTGTAGCTCTGATTGAATTTAACAGAAACATGAAAATGATGTTTTGTTTTCTTTGTCAGAATTTTCACCCACAATATCCTCAACCCACAGTACATGCACTGATACTCTTTCACTCTCTTCAATGGAACATGAAGAGACAGAGTGGGCGAGGCAGAATCAAGCAGCAAGGACCAGCAACAGAGAAACCATAGATGCTGAAAAGGCAAAACGGGTATATATACATATGTTTTTACTCATGGTTAATTTGTCCGTGTAATACATCACTTTACATCTATGTTTTATTAGTCTTACATAGTCATCTGCATTATTATTATTATTATTATTATTATTGTTATTATGTCTAATCAGATTGTCCAAGATGCCCTGGAAAACAATCTGGTGGTGAGGAAGTGCTTGAAGAATACCAGATAACCAAAACGTTAAAGCACAACTCCAGACCGCAGTTTGTTAATATTGTTGTCAGTCACATGACAGAGATTCATGAGTAAGATTTCAGTGTACAGATGCAAGAAACACACACTGCTGACCATACAGGCTTGGTATCAACTCATGTAGAATATAAGGTTTTTAAGTTTAGCTGCACGTATTAACCTCACTGGATGTTTAGGAGGATGTTCTGTATAGGAGGATCCCCATCTGCAAGCAAAGGGAGACTTATGCCTTGTGCATTGTTTCTCTTTTTCCTGCTCTGGGAGACCCATATTCAACAGGGCTGTAAGAACCCCATTTGTCTTGATGTATTTGAGTAACTATCTAGTTTTGCATGTATGATATTTTCACTACTAATTTTCTGCTTTAGAGGACTGTGGTGTAGTTGATGTTCTGTTTTGTGGTATGACACAGTGTTCAGGTGAATGTTCAGATCTTACAAAAAACATTTTCTCTGACAGGAACATTTCTACGATCCGGACAAGATAACAGGCTTCATTTCCTGGCGCCTTAAAACTTTGTCAAGGAAGAACCCAAAATGTGTTCTCTTGGAGAGTCCTGAAAGTGGCTGGCCAACACTGAGAGTGTAGAAAAAATAAAGTACACTTAAAGTGTAAATGTAACTATTTAGTGTGGACCTACGAAAACTCTGGATAGGTGTTAATTTTCACACCGTAGGTGTGAATATAACACTTTAAAATTTTAAAACATCCACCAGCTCTGTGATGTCGTCATGGAGGAGTGGAAGAGGACTCCAGTGGCAACCTGTGAGGCTCTGGTGAACTCCATGCCCAAGAGGGTTAAGGCAGTGTTGGAAAATAATGGTGGCCACACAAAATATTGACACTTTGGGCCCAATTTGGACATTTTCACTTAGGGGTGTACTCACTTTTGTTGCCAGCGGCTTAGACATTAATGGCTATGTGTTGAGTTATTTTAAGGGGACAGCAAATTTACTTAAAACATTCAGCTTTCCTCAGAAACAAAGTGTTTAAGATTTGAGCACTGCTCATTTCCTTTTTTTGCTACCATTTTTGAAATTCTACTTTATTTATTTATTATTTATATTTTCTCATGGCAACTCAGCGAGGCTCATCACACTCAATTAATGGACAGTGGATGAAACCATTTTTTTAAAGGGGGTGTTATTGTTTGGAAAACTTGTTTCATCAATAGAGCTGGACCGTATCGTTGATGAATGAAATTAAATCGCCAGTTGCTCCTTCATTCTGACTTTGTTTCAAATGTTTGTTTTCATGTTGAGTGTCTGCTGGGCTGTTTGCACTATTCAGGTTTGGGTTGTTTGCCCAGAAGCTCGGCAAGATGAGATTAACTTTGTCCTCTTTGTCATCAGGATCATGCATATTCCCATTTCTTTTAGTGGAAATGTAAAAAAAGGTCATTTATGGCTAGATTTATAACTGCTTAAATAACTGCTTGATATCACTTTGCTTGTATCTCTCATTTGTAAGTCGCTTTGGATAAAAGCGTCTGCTAAGTGAATAAATGTAAATAACAAATTCATGCAATCAGTGCTCTTACTGTCTGGCAACCCCCCAAAAGGCACACTTAAATTGTACAGATAATGCTGTGATTTTATTTAGCGCTCTACATTAACAGGTCATATAGTAAATAGTGAAAGTAAGTGAGGAGCAATTTCAGACAGGGCTTTAGTGTTCACCCCATGCACACACAACACACACAGTTATCATTCTAAATTGGGACTTTCAAGTACTTGACCACTAGAGGGCGATAACCACAAGTCCATCTATGAGTTGCACATGAGGTGCTGAACTGATTACACCTGCAATAATTGAGGGAAACTTTCTGTGTCAAGTTCGAGTACAAATGTACCCAAGTTCGTGACAAGTTCGTTCATAATTGGACTCGAGCACTCTAACTCTAGTACTCTGATTGCCTTTGTTTTATGTTGTATTTCATGTGAAGATCTAAAACTATTTAGTATGAGATATACACAAAAACAGAAGAAATCAGGCAAATACTTTTTCACACCACTGTAACTATAAAATGATAAAATGTATGACATGTTCTCAGATAAAAAAAAAATGTTTTACCAAATTTTTGTGGCATAAGAGGAATAAAGTTATTCAGGATTACCTGTTACAGGAAAATAATCCACTTCAAGGTGGCAACATTATTTCTGATCTGTGTCTGAGCCTGTGTGTGTGTGTGTGTGTGTGTGTGTGTGTGTGTGTGTGTGTGTGTGTGTGTGTGTGTGTGTGTGTGCTGAACAGGAGGTGATCAGCTACTACTCTGAGAAACGGCTGGATGAGTGTATGCGTAGTTACATGGCTCTGGACTGACTGCAAAGGGAGAGGAAGAGACCAGGGCTGTTGTCATGTGAGTTGCAGCTGGCCCTCAGAGACTTGGCCCAGGGTCGGCAGGCCGGCCGAGAGCTCTGCTTCTACAACGAAAAGAAAGAGATCCTCATCCTGGCGCTCAGTCAGGCCTCCACTGAGGAACTGCAGGCCTACTGTGGAGAGGAAGAAGAAGAGTGCTGGAGGAAAGGAGAAGCTACATTGGAGTATCTTGCGCATGGGGGCCATTGTCTGGAGGGTAGCATGGTGGACCTATTAGAACATTGCCAGTTTTATTACCTGGAGAAAGGGAGTGAAAAGAGTCACTGGGCTGAAGTGTTCGGGCGTGTTTGCGTGTGTGTGTGTGTCTGTGTGGTGGGGTTTGGGTGAAGGGAAGGACTTTAGACTCACATTCAGGAAAAGAGCCTCTATGTTGTATATTTTCTACTCCTCTGTAGAGTTCTTCTTCACTGTGCTGTAATATGTTTTCAGCCAAATGAGCTGCTGTGTAAATCAGATTTATTTAGTAGTAAATGTGTTAGTAGTACATTTAGGGTTTGAACTTCTGGAGAGCAGTGCCATCTCTCTTATTGTTTCGACTGAGAAGTTTATAACTTGGTTTTCGTTACGCAAAAACCATTTTGTATTGCCTTGGGATGTGGAAGGGAATATAAATAAACACTGATACTTTTTGCTTCGGCCACAGGGTGACGCCATATCCTGTGAATGGCCGGGGCCCACAACTATGGTATAAAATATTTCTTCCCCAGATACGTACAGGTCATTTTCATAATAAACTGAATGAAAAGCAGTTAGAAAAAAAAAAATAATAAAAATGAATGTTTTGTGTTAAATGCCTCTTCTTAATAGTACGTCGTATGTATTTTGTCATTGGGAACACTCTTAAATCTTTTGATAATTAAGATTTATTAGATTCCTAAAGAGGTTCTACTTGAACCATTTTTCAATAGGTAAACTGTATTTTTATGGTTCTTCATAGAACTTTTAAGGGTTCCTGCAGAGGAACAACCCAATTCAAGATACCATTTTATAGCCAAAAGAGTTTTATGTCTGATTTAGGCCTAGGTCTAATTTATATATTTAAAATTTATATTTGACCTATTTTAACTAACAACTAGCCTATAATTGACCAATCTGCATATAGGATTTATTCATGTAGAGTATCACTGATGCTTAGTTTCTAGCAGTTTCTAATTTCCTGTGAAACACAAGACACCTGGTGTACTTCATTAACAAGAGTTCTTTGGTACTAAATGATTTCATAAGTACAATCTTACATTTTAAAAGTTGTTTAGCAGGAGGGTACACATAATATATTCACCTTCACTATCTTCAGTGTGTACATTCCTTTTAAATAGTAATCCAACATTTACAAAGAGAAATTTCATCACAGGTCTTTTAGACAATTATAGACCATCCCATTTATTCCTAATATTTTAGATACAAATTACATTCATGCTCATTATTTTTATTTATTGTGTGCAATAGCGCTAGTTCAGAAATAAATAAATAAGTAAGTAAATAAATAAAATAAAAAATAAAAACACAGGGAGTCATTATATTATAGTCATAAGATTCTCCAGTTCAAGGATGTCAGTTTAACTATTGGGGGAAAAATTAAAAAACAAGAAAATAAATGGTCATATGACAACTTGGTTAAAAAATCTCAGTGCTGATAAATATATTATGTCTCTCGGGCATCTAACTCTTGATGGTCCAGATGAAAAAGTATGCTACAGTAGATGACAACAATTATTAACAATCTCTCTTGTTAGTTCTACACATTACAGTTTTGTTGCTGTTTCATTCTTCCTGTGTATCCACTCTAGGTTGATGGAATGACAAGAGACAGGGTCATTATATAAAATCAGTTTAGTTCACTGTTCACAGTGAAAATTCATCAATGGACCTTAAGACATCTATAGGCCAACGTATTTCTTACTAATGATATAGATACAAATTACATCCATGCATAATTTGCTCCTTATTTCAATTTAGTGAGTGCAATAGCTCTAGTTCAGAAAGAAAAAAAAAAAACATAGTAAGTCATTAGTATAAGATTCTCCAGTTCATTCATTCCTTGAGCAATTGCAAAAAAGTAGGCCATATGAGAGCTTGTTTTTTTCCCCTCAGTTTTCTTGCAGTGGTTGCTAGGAGACTGTTGAACCTACGGCAAGAAATCAAGAGCTACAGCCACGATGGGCATGTGTCCTCTGCTGTGCTCTAGGTGGGAACTGATATTCTTATATAAGATGCTAATTAACCCTTTTCTGTTTTAACTTTAAAAATTGAGTTCTTGGTAGAACTTGGTAGTGCTTAGTAGGACACTTTATCTGTTAGTTACAGTATATTAGTTAGGACACACTTTATCTGCTTACCACCTCGTTAAATATCCCTCATATCTGTTTACTTCCAACACTCACAGACTATAACAGACTCGGTATTCTTTACCAGTGACTCGTTTGTGCATAACACATGATTTTTACATAAATTAATCGAGTTACACTACAAGCCGTCTTCAGTTTTGGTCAATTTAATCCTCAGAAACAGCCAGTTGATTCCCAGTTGGTGCCCAGTTGGTACTTATTTTGTTCTCTGAGAAATTCTGTGCCAAAATGAAAAGTTATAGAGGTATATACAGGAAAAATGGCTAGATAATAGCATATTTAGCTCTATTTTCAATGGAACATGTCTTTCCCTCTCCAGGGAGGGAGAGTAATTTTCTACAGCTAATGCTTGTCAGAGGTCTGATGGACCAGACTTTGTGATGTGACTGGCTTTCTCCAATTTACTGGGTTAAAACCCATTTGAAATCAAATAGCATGACATTCCATTATTTCTGGTGTTCAGCTCAGGGCAATGAAATGTAAATTGCAAAGTCCTGTTCTAATACTGATTGTGAGGCAGAAGAGATTATGAATTTCAGAATGAGTTAGTAGCTGATGAAATGGGAGTGAAATATTTCCATTACAGATACTAAATGAATGGGCAGAAAAATTTAATTTTAGGGAGTACAGCGGAAAATCTCAGTGATGATAAATGCATTATGTCCTTCTATAGGTTGATTGAATGATAAGGGCAAAGGTCATTAAATAAAATCATTGTAGTTGCCATCTGAAATAAGTGAACCTAAGACATCTTTTATATTCTTAATCACAATCCCATTTTATTAGCCATCACTCTCAAACTGTCATGCTGAGCTCTCTTAGCTGTGATTGGCAGAGAAAGATATAGATCTTTCTATATTAGAAGTAATATAACCAGTATAATATATACCAGTTTGATCCTGAGATCAGGCTTCTGTCTGTGATGAGGTTCTGTGCATGTTCTCATGTCTGTCTGGGTTTTCTCTGTGTTCCTCCCACCTCTCAAAAACATGCTGGCAGTTGGATTGACTACTCAAAATTGCCCCCAGGTTCAAATGTATGTGTGTATGTTCAAATGTGATGGATCTCATCCAGGACGTATTCCCGCCTCTGCCTCAGAGAGATAGACATTCTGGATAGATATTCCTGGGATAGACTCCAGATTCTCTGTAACCCTGAACAGAATGAAATGGTTACTAATAAAAAAAGTTATAAAATAAATTAACAAACAAACAAAGAAAATAATTTTCAATTCATACAGCAGATGCAAAGTTGTTTTTTTGGAGTAAAAAGGCAGTGTTTTGATCTGCTCTATTAAGAGAGAGAGAGAGAGAGAGAGAGAGAGAGAGAGAGAGAGAGAGAGAGAGAGATAGAGAGAGAGATAGAGAGTGAGAGAGAGCTCAGCGTCCAACTCATTTTGCATCTTGTTAACCTTGTATAAGCCTTCCTGTCAAGGCATCTTTGTGGCAGTGTATGCTAGGCCCAGATTTAGGACCATGTGGCTACACTTCCTCCAACACTCTCTCCCACCTCTGAATACTCGTTCTCACACATGAAGAACATCTCACTCCTCTCTTCTCCTCCTCCTTTCTTTTTATTCACACTGTTTTCTGAGTGAGCCAACAGCATGACTAGCCCATGTGCTGCCTTGGATGCGGTGGCATTTTGTAATTAATTTTGTATTATGAGGCAGATTTTATCTGAAACAAAACTGCTCAACTTGATCTCTCTCTCTCTCTCTCTCTCTCTCTCTCTCTCTCTATATATATATATATATATATATGTGTGTGTGTGTGTGTGTGTGTGTGTGTGTGTGTGTGTGTGTGTGTGTGTCATTTCTAGAAGATAGAAGAGTGACACCACACTAAGAGACCAATTTCTTATAAATGTCTGACAAGTGAAACGATGCAGTGGAAAAATGTGCGTGAGGGTTGTTCTTTTTTTTTTTTCCAGAAAAATCTGAGGCAGATGGAACTGTCAGATTGTCCTCTCTGCATAGCTGAGCTTCTGAATCCTCACCCACTTTATGGCTGAATCCTTGCTCAACATAAACACTTCGTCTTCACTGACATGGTGCCATCAATTCCACATAACTAACAGAACAGCGCTGAAATAGAAACCCAGCATGAGCCTCAGTCACACTGTTATTTACTGCTCCTGACTGTCAGCCATGCAAAGGAAAGTGCCTCAAAGAAACACCACAGATAGAGATTAAATAATTTTTTTTGGCTAAGGATGTGCTTTCATAATAGGGTGAGCTGCATAAATGAGGTCTTTAATCGGGGTTTATAGCAGAATAGCTCCCTTGATTTCCCACTTGGCTTATCACAAATGCCATGCTCTATTCCCAGTGGCCAATGTGTTTCAGCAGGAATAAATTGGTAAGCTTCCACCCTGCCATGGTGTGTTCTCTCCTCCTCTGTTTCCAGTGAATTAAACTTGTGCTTGCATGCCTATCGGTTCAGCGGCCTGAGAAAAAATAGTTCAGCGTCCTGAGTTCAGTGGCCTGAGAAACATTGGTTCAGAGGCCTTAGTTCAGTGTTCTGAGTAGTATTTAGTAAGTAATTACAAATGACTGCATCTTGCTGAGCATAACTTCTGAGTTCAAACTTTCATGTGAAAGACTTTGGAAGTCTGGTATAATGGTGCAAACATGCACGATTTTGATCTATATAACATAAAAAAAAGCTGTTTAAGTTTGACATTTAAAATGAAGGCCATTGTCTCTTTTCAAGTAAGAACAACTATTGTGTTTATGATTGCTAAATAAGCTCAGTTTCAATCCTGAACTTGGACAAATGTCTATTTGGATCTTCACATTTTCTCCCCAGGTTTCCTCAGGGTTACCCAGTTTTCCACCAAAAACCTATCAGTAGGTGGTTTGGTAACTCTAAGTTCCACCTAGGTGTGCATGTGTGTGCATGGTACCCTGCATTGTGTACTCCCACATTGTGCCCTGTGTTCCATGTTTCAGATTTACCAGGATAAATCAGTTCATGAACATTAATGAATGAAAAATATTAATGTCACTCAAATATCAGTTACTGGTCCTGAAACTAGTCCTGAAACGAGTTACTAGAACCTGAAATTATTGTTATATTGATGACAGCTTGACATTTACAGACCACATCTCAACAACTGCATGGTCCTGTAGGTTCATCCTGTACAGCATCAAGAAAATACTACCCTACCTCACCGAACAGGCTACACAGATACTAGTCCAGGCTCTTGTTATCTCAAAGCTGGACTACTGCAACTCACTACTTTCGGGCCTCCCTGCCAGCTCCATCAGACCCCTTCAGATGATTCAGAATGCTGCAGTACGCCTCATCTTCAACCAGCACAAGAGAACCCATGTCACGCCCCTCTTCATCTCCTGTAGCTGCACACATCAAATTCAAGGCCTTGATGCTCACCTACAAGACCTTGTCTGGTACAGCACCCTCCTACCTCAACTCCTGAAGGCTTAAGTTCCCTCACGCAATCTGCGATCAATTAGCGACCGAAGTTTAGTAGTTCCCACTCAGCATGGCGCAAGGTCCCTTTCCAGAACCTTCACACTAACTGTTCCTCAGTGGTGGATTGAATTTCCAACCTCAATCCGGACCACAGAATCTCTCACCATCTTCAAAAAACAGCTAAAGAAACACCTCTTATGTGAACACCTAACCAACTCATAAAAAAAAGAAAAAAAAAGAAAAAATTTGTACGTACACCTCTACTCTGCACTATGCTTCTTCTGGAACTCAATTACTGGATCTTGTATAGTAGCACTACTTGTATTGTTCTCTGCTTGGTATATCACTTTGCTTGTATTTTTATTATTTGTAAATCGTTTTGGATAAAAGCATCTGCTAAGGGAAAAAATTTAAATGCAAATGTAGTCTTCTTAGAGCTAAATAGCTAGGCCTACTCACCACAGCAAGGTAACCAGGTCTATAAACCAGCAATAGGTTGTGACCATAGATTGTGGTATGGCAGGACAAGATTAATAATGACAGAGCCTTAAACAAAATTAAGTCTATAGAGTACCACACTTGACTTAAGCTATAGGCTACTATCTAGTGAATAGGCCCATGATAGGCCATTGAAAGTCTGCAACATCTAGCCAGCATACTGTACAGTCTAGCACGTCATTTTCAGCATACCTTTTTAAATGTTCTTTTGTTCAACCATTGTTGAAGCAGTCCCATTGCCATCAAGTCACTCACAGAATAATGTTAAACATTCATCAAACATTCATTTAGGGCGGCTGTGGCTCAGTCGGTAGAGCGGGTTGTCCACTAATCCACTAACCGTGGGGTTGGCGGTTCGAATCCCGGCCCGGGTGATCCCATGCCGAAGTGTCCTTGGGCAAGACACTGAACCCTAAGTTGCCCCCAATGGCAAGCTAGCACCTTGCATGCAGCTCTGCTACCATTGGTGTGTGAGTGTGCTCTCATTTGTAAGTCGCTTGTAAATGTAAAAATGTAAAAATTCCGTAAAGCTGCTTTGAGACAATGTACCATTGTAAAAAGCGCTATACAAATTGATAAAATTATTACAGGTTTCAGCAAAATTACCTGCCCAATCTCAAAAATCACACAAAAGACATGAATCTAGCCCAAAAAAGTCGGCATTTAGAAAATTTAGACAGCACTTACATTCTTTGTTGCTTTTTTTTTTTTAGATTTGATTCTAAAAAAACAAGATCTTAGCAACCACTGAGTATTTTAACTAATCCAGCCTCGCAACACCATTAGCTGTCCTGTCAAATGCGCCTCCTTTTCTGAGAATGCTCATAGAACGAGTAAGTGGCAGTGGGTTTCTAATAGATCTCCATTACTGCTTGTTGTAGTTCCCATTCTTAGGTGCAATAATAACTCTGATGATATATTGTACGCTGCATATTGTACAGTAAAGTGTTGGCATCAGAGTTGCCAGTAATGTTTTGTAAAACTGTAAAACATAGTAATATCTTGCACAGTATAAAATAACACATGATTCAGTACACTTGCTCATTTGGCTGATGATTTTGAAAAACAGAGACATACCCTTAATGTGGGATACAACTGAGCTGAAGGTTAAAGGTTTTACTCACCAACCCCACCACTGCAGGTTTGTGGTCATGGGATTTGAACCAACAGTCTTGCAGATTGTAACTCAAAACCCTAACTTGAGGTGGCTTAGTTGTTAATACTTTGACTTTAAAATATGGAGATTGTCGGTTCAAATCCCAGCACTACCAGACTGCTGTGGTTGGATCCTTGAGGAAGGCTCTTATCCTTCAGCTGAGTTTGTGTTATGTTATTATATTTAAGTGATTACACCGACATTCTCCTTATTTTAAAGTCAAAGTCTTAATAACTAAGCCAAGAAATAAATGCAATGTATATTTAACTATTACAGAACTGAAATATACATTAAATTTATGATTCTGCAGCATTTAAAAGTTGTGTTTGAGTTGCCACTGCTATTAGGGGGATAACCTTTCCTTGCTAGTCAACTTTAGCAATTGTTTGGTGTTAGTTGTGGAAAATAATTAGAAAATACATTGTATATTTCATATGACCTATTTTATATTGCATATAATCCATTTTATAATGTTGGTCTTTATGTAACTCGGATTAACTGCTGAACTGTGGCCTATGTGCAAAAGGGAAACTTGACATGAGAAAAAAAAAAAAAACATTCATTGTTATCATATGGCCTTAATTCTAAGAACTTAGAGCAGAGTTGTGCACATTACTTTTTATAAATGGACATCCTTATCCAGAGAGACTTACATTAATCTAATTTAGACAATGACCATTTGAGGGTTAAGGACCTTGCTTAAGGGCCCAGCAGTAGCAGCATGGCAGTTCTGGGATTTGAACTCACAATCTTCTAATCAGTAGTTCAATATCTTAAGCACTGTGCTACCACTGCCCCACATTCCATTGACTAGGCAGGCACCAGTAAGTCTGTAACAAATTTAGATTGCTTATTCCAAGGAGCATGGGTCACAAGGCAAGGGACAATCTGGATGGGGTGCCAATCCATTGCAGGGCACAATCACATACACATTCACACACCCATTCACACACTACGGACACATTTGGACATGCCAATCAGCCTACAATGCATGTCTTTGGACTGGGGGAGGAAACTGGTATACCTGGAGGAAACCGCCGAAGCATGGGGAGAACATGCAAGCTCCGCACACACAGGGCCATGGCAGGAATCGAACCCACAATCTTGGAGGTGTGAGGCAAACCTTTGATGGGCACTAAAGACTGCCTTCTATAGAAAAACTGGAAAAGTTTGCACTAGAACATTACAAGCTCCAAAATATCTATTCTTCGCTACTCAATCCACCAGCTGGCTCCTGCTGTTCCATCCTTCATGACTGTTGAAGACTTTGCCACCTTTTATGATGGGAATATTGAAAAAATCTGCTAGACCATCACTTCTACCACAACTACTACACTACCCACTGAGGATTCCCCTTCTCCTTCATTGGCATATTATTCTAATGTAGCAACAGAAGAGATCCTGCAGGTCATCTTGTCCTGCAATCCTACCACATGCTCATTGGGATCCAATCCCTTCCACAATGCTCCAAACCAACTCACAAGACCTCCTCCCCTTCATCATTTGGTCAAGTACCAACTGCATTCAATAGAGCAAGGGTTATTCCAATACTGAAGAAACCCACTTTGGATCCCTCTGTTATCAGCAAATACAGACCAGTATCACTTAGGTTTTTTTTTCTTAAAATCCACGAACACACTGTCTACACAGAACAACCTTCAAGATCCTAACCAGTCTGGCTTCAAAGAAGCACATTCCACGGGGACTGCCCTTTTGGCTGTCACTGAGAAGCTAAATGCTGCTAGATCAGCCAAACTGCCATAAGTCCTCATCTTCCTTTTCAGCAGTGTTTGATACAGTCAACCACATACAAGGTTGTTGCTTCAGGTTGTTTCTTACTGCCATGCTGCACCACAAATTCTGAGACTCATGAGGGTGGACAAGGCTTTCTTCTCCACCCTCATGAGTCTTGGAATTTGTGGTGCAGCATGGCAAAGGTTTGTTTCCTACCTGAAAGAACGCTCATACCAGGTGGCGGGGAGAGGATCCACATCTGCTCCCCACAAACTCTCCACTGGTATCCCACAAGGCTCAGTACTTGGTCCTTTTATGTTCTCCCATTATACTTGATCTATTGATGAGGTCATATCCTCACATGGGTTCTCATACCATTGCTATGTGGATGACATTCAACTCATCCTCCCCTTCCCTCCCTCAAATGCTCTTGATTCTGGTCAGATGTCAGCATGTCTGGCAGACATCTCATCATGAGTGGCAGCTCATCAGCTGAAATTAATCCCAGCAAAACTGAACTGAAGTTCATCCCAGATGATTCATCACCATGTCATGAGCTTGTGATCTCCCTGGACAACTCTCTGATCCCAACTTCAATTACTGGATGCAACCTTGGGGTAGCCATGGACAATCAACTGTCCTTTTCCTCTCACATTGCTAATCTGACATGATCATGTCGATTTCTCGTTTACAATGTCAGAAGTTTTTGTCCATTTCTATCTATACAAGCCAAAAATGGACAAGCACCCACCAACCTCAAATCACTTATCACACCCCGCACTGCACCATGCTCCCTCCGATCGTCTAGCACCACAAGACTGGTGCCACCATCGCTCAGGGTACAAGGAAAACATGCATCAAGACTCTTCTCTGTTCTGGCACCTAGGTGGTGGAATTAACTTCCCCTAGTTGTCCAAACAGCTGAGTCACTGACAGTCTTCAAACTATGTCTAAAGACTACCTCTTCCTAAAGCCCTTTTCATTAAAAAAAGTTGTGTTGTCTGCATGTTTTTCTTACTATATTACCTCCCAGCAGACTTTTTAGGTTGATCGTATTCTTACGGATGTAATTATTGATAGAGAATTCAAGGCACTTCTACAAGTAGAAGCAAAATTTTTGGTCCAAAATTCATAATTTTTATATTTATATTATGTGTATCATATCTTTCTGTTAATACTTGAAAGAACATTGGAAATGTAATATAAATGTAATGTAAACACTGTCTTACAACACTGGCAGTTGCACTAGTTTTGCTTCAATGTGCTCAACCCCAGCTCAAGTTTGCTGTCAAAATCTTCTCTTCCTAAAATAGCCAATTGATTGGCTGGGTCTATTGGGACTCTGTGAGACTGATAGCTCAGTCTGTCATACACAGCCTTGCTGTGCCACAGAGCCACACTATGAGACATCACTGTATTCTCATTGGGATCTTGACACTAATGCCAAAGGATAAAAGAGGAATTACTTCTCTGGAAGCTGCATCTGTTGCTGCTCTGTCTTTTCTTCCTGTCAGAGTTAGGGCACAAGCTGGTGGTGAGTGAAAGGATGCTTCAGTGGCATGACATTTCATTACCAAATTACATTTCCCAGTGTGGGGAATGTAGGACAAATAGATAAGTGGGATATCACATCTAACAATCAGCATCTACATATAGACACTGAACCAAGCCCAATTATTGTTCCACACATTGATGTAGTTTCATCCTTTGTGTATTAGCTACAACTGAAAATTTATTTTGAAAATATGTAAAATTTAAAATAAGATCCAGTCAATAATGTTCTGTCAATAATTTCAAC
Source organism: Noturus placidus (assembly GCA_022414735.1). Lineage (NCBI taxonomy): Eukaryota > Metazoa > Chordata > Actinopteri > Siluriformes > Ictaluridae > Noturus > Noturus placidus. Next base: position 83,479 of record JAFFST010055523.1, read on the forward strand.
AACAACAATCAGACACAAGACCATATAAATAATAACAGGTCTTTTAATGCCCCCTTTACCTCTTGACCCTTTATATCTGGTCTGTGTATTGACTTTTGGAACTATCTTTATCCCTGCACAGTGTGCTGTATTGATTGGTGAGAGAAGCCCACATAACTGAAGACCTTGAGGTTAAGAGCGTTGGAGGATTCAGGCTTATAGTAGCAGCAAACCATGCCTCATAACATTATGTGAACATTATGTATCATAAAAATGCAAAGGTATGAAATATATATAAAAAAAAAAACAGGAACAATCTATGGTTAGGGTGATATAATCCTTTTGGGAGATTTTCTTTGTTAAACAAGGTAAAAGAAAAGAGAAAGCAGAAAACAACAGATTGAAAGAATTCACATCCACATTTACATCTATGAGATCTATGTGTCTACATTTACTTTTATTTGTTTAGCAGATGCTTTTATCCAAAGTAAATTACAAATGAATACTCTATCTATCTATCTATCTATCTATCTATCTATCTATCTATCTATCTATCTATCTATCTACCTACCTACCTACCTACCTACCTTACCTACCTGTCTACCCGCCTGTCTGCATACCTGTCTGCCTGCCCGTCTGCCATGGTCATGGATTGTCTTGTCCATTTTGCTCTCAGGAAATACATCATTTATTTAAACCTGATATAGGCTTTTTAAACATTACTTCTGAAGAACTACCACAATGACTTTATTTTTGCACTTCATAAGCTGATGAAAGTGGAAAACGTTTTGCATAATTTATCAACATTTACACATATGCCAAGACTAAAACCTTTGTGATTAATAGCATTCTTTAAAACTCCTATGCCTACAAGGTTTTGCATTTTGTATTCCACCTGCAACAAATCACAATATTAAGAAGACCAATGAAACAAACATTTTGTGTGCCCTCTGAACAGCTGGTAATTGCTTTTCAATATGCAATTAAAACAAAGCAATTCATCACGGTGAACCATTAATAGCTACATGAATATAAATAATCTAGATTTGTGAATGGCTAGTTCTTTCATGAACTGACAGAGATTACTTTGAACAAAAGATTTTATGATTTAAGTTTTATTGAATAGTTTAAATTCATCAGATGATCAATTAAGTGTTATATAGAGTTGTTTAGAAAATCTGCACTCATATAAGACTTATGGTAAAATATAAAAATATTTCATAAGGCCACCTTGCTAAAGTTGTTCTGTTGTAGTGTTTGCAAGGTTCCTGTGCCACAAGGGTGCTTATGCAATATTCAGAAATACATCAAGCATGGTGTACTGCTGATGTGTGGACACCAAAAGCATAAACAGGAGTAACATAGTAACACTGCAATTATAAACAGCCTTGTTTGGGGCATGGACGCATGATGAGAAGCTTGTTTTGCAGCATTTGCATTCAATTCAAGGGACCTCATTATCACTATTCCTGTAGTGACTGTGTTTTGTAAATCAGAGTAGGACTTCAATTGCCAGTGGAATAAGACTCTCTTCATTGTCAGTTCTCTTGTTCTACTATTGTTGACTGTACTGTTGAAATCTGACATGTATTGGCTTTAAAGTCTTTAAAATTCATCTTCTTGTGACTAAGTAATGACTTTATTCCTGAGCCTCTGCAAAAACCAAGAGAAGACCACAAGTCTTGGATTCTGGTGTTAATTAATGGATGAGTGGGATCCTTGTGAAAGTAGAACATCCTACACTACACAGATATGCAGCATATAAATGAGAAACATTCATCATTACTTGTTTCATTTGCATGTTCTTAGTTTTTCATTGGTTCATGTTTTGCACCCTTTACCAGGATAATAGGACAGCATTTGGCTTTGTCTGTGTGGTCTAATGAAGGTTTTGATCAAACAGAGACCTTGGAGATAAACATATATCAATGAATATTAGATGAAAGAAAGCATCAAGTAATTCAGTTCAGCTGCAGCTGACACTGAAATAGAATAAAAGAGAAAGCGTTTTCATGACAAAACACTGACAGGGCTTTAAAGTGAAGTCTTGTCATTCTAGCAGTGTTAGAGTCAGGCCACAATACATTGTCATTTATCAGAATTTGAATGATCTCATTTGAATGGATTTCATATTAATCAAACTTTAGTCTTTTGAACTTGGGAATTAAGTCAGTATTAGGCTGTTTAAAGCAAGCAATAATAGTCAATGTAGCCTTTAGTTACATATGGATGTTTATCACTTCAGGAATGTATTTAAAAATGTAAGCTAAACCTAGCATTGAACCTGATGTTAAACCACAGTGCTAATAACAAACATTTGCTAAATTGGGCTAGCGAGGAAAGTTATACCAACATACTAGCACACTAAAATGCCAAAAGAAAAAGACTTTGTCACACACACATTACAGCACATTGAAATACTTTTCTTCACATTTCCTGGCTTGACAGGAAGTTGGGGTCATAACGTAGGGACAGCCATGATACAATATCCCTGGGCCTGACTATCACACCCATATGTGCTTGTTGAACATCCCATTCCAGATTTAGTCAGGGCTCTGCACAGGCCACTCGAGATTTTCCACACTTACATTAGCTTGTTGGTGCTTGTTTTTTGCACAGGGGCATTGTCATGCTGGAATAGGTTTGGACCATTTAGTTCCAGTGAATGGAAATTGTAAGGCTACAGCTTACAAAGGCATTCTATACAATGGAGCTTATCCCTGCAACACTGGGCTTGAAGCTGGAATAAACCAGTCCATCACAGGGCACTGCCAGCCTCCCCCCAGCACACACCCCACCCACACACAGGCAAAATTCAGATGCTCATTCGTACCTAGGGGAAGCCCATGTAGACATGAGAAAACACACAGAAACGCTACACAGGCAGTAATGTGAGCTTACACTCAAACAAGGGAGCCTGAAATGGTTAATTCCACTACACGGCTTTAATATTAAACGTACCATTAAAAGAAATAATAATTATTTAATTTGGATTGCAGTGATATGTGTTTATGTAGCATTTCCAGGCTTTTCAGTGTGGACAGGTCTGGAGGATCCCAACAGTGTTATACCTGACATCTTCAATGAGCTGCTTCAGTCTTTGTTTTTGTAAGGTCTGTTACCCCTACAGAGCTGGATCCGGAAATAAGGGGCAAAAATAGCATAGAGCAGGTGCTCAGCTTTCTGAAAGCCATTATCAGTCATAGGCAAGGTGTTGCTTTGGGGCTCCTGCAGAGGTATGTGCACACACTGTAGGTCTGAAAAGAGGGGGGATGGTTAGTATAAGGTGAGATAAGCAAGAAAAGCCATAATACATTTACAGCGACTCTCTGGATTTGTAAGCACATCAGCATTCATGCAGACATGAAATACTGTTCAGAAATCAACCCATTACCCATTTCTCTGAAGTGGGCTTTCTTCTTGCATTAAGATTTTTGTTTGTTAAAAAATATCACATGGAAATAGTATTTTACAAAATGTTATGAATGTTCTGGCACTGTGTTTTTTTCCCTTAAAGATTGCAGATTTGTTACTGATAGCAGCGATTAGATTTAAACCTCATATATTCATTAGCAGATGGTGATTTTTTTTACCTCAGGTGTAAGTGCCAGATATGACAATGTACTTAGTGTGGTTTAAAACATCTGGCGTGTGAAATCATTACACACGAGAAAGATGGTGATAGGAACTGTTAGGTGATTATATTCTTTGTTAAGAATATGTTTGGCTTTGGTGTAAATTTTAATGGAATTCATGTTCCTTGTGGAGTAATGCAAGAACAAATATCTAAATTGAAGTCAAAATAGAAGGTAATGTTTATCGAAGCATAAAATGTGCATAAAAGATTGGTTATTATAAAACGTCACTTGTTATGTAAAAGTGAATTGTATCTGATAAGGTGTGAATTTAATTAATAAAAGAGGGCACATGTGAAAACACACAGCATAGCTGCTTTGTAAGCTTTAGAAGCAAATACATCAGATGGCTAGAACATCCTATGTAAATACAGTTAAAGCAGCAGTTAAAAGCAAACCCAGCCATGTGGGAATAGAACGAGAGGATTCAGAGAGTGGGTGGGGGTGGTTGGTATGAAGGGTGGAAACAGCAGAGGAAGACATTACATGCTGTCCAAGTCTAAAATATAAATGCACATTTGGGACAACCAGCCACTGTCTTAGCTTTCTTATGACTTTACAGTTGTGCACCTTCTTCTCGCATCCATCATTCACTGGCATACAACCAGATTTTACTGAAATAACCCAGCTTTTGAAATACAGAGCTGAACAACAGATAAGTGAGCAGCTGTGTTTTTTTGCTTGATAAGCGTGATAGAACATAAGAACATTTTCAATTTGACTGGAAATTACAGAGATTAAATATCAGTCCAGTTGTTTTCATTTAAAAGGTCAGTGAGTGGATGAATAAAAGCACTGATTATATAATCCACAAGCATTTTTCACAGTAATGAATTTCGCCTCCAGGGAACATAATGACTTATTGGCTCCAGTTTCGTGGTCAGAACACCATCTGCACCTCTAAAGTAATGATTATGGGGCAGATTTACTAATGTCTCTGTTGTTGCAAATCTTATTTCAGTGTTAAAAACTGATCGTATGATTTGTTAAACAGGTACATAGGACTTGTATCACTTAAAATAAATTCAAGTCATTTGTGGCTTGTGCTTATGTCTCTTTGTATAGCACAACAATGAGCGCAAACTACTAGACAGATTATTGTAATGGGCCACTTTTTCGGGTTTATCAAAACTAATAGTATTCAATTCAATTCAATTTTATTTGTATAGCGCTTTTTACAACAGGCATTGTCTCAAAGCAGCTTTACAGGAATATAAACACAGTACATACACAGTAAAAGTGAGAAATTATCCCAACTGAGCAAGACACTGAGTGGCGACAATGGCAAGGAAAAACTCCCTAAGATGTTTTTAGAGGAAGAAACCTTGAGAGGAACCAGACTCAGAAGGGAACCCATCCTCATCTGGGTAACAACAGACATTCTTAAAGAGATAATTATTGGTTTAAATGTAATCTGTTTGGCTTTAGAAAGCCTTTGTCCCAGCAGTCTGGATGTGGAGTAGATGAGAGCTCCATCCAGAAGTAGGACCTCCAAGACTGATCATGCAGGTCCGGAGAGCAGAAAGGACCAGGATCTCCAACATCTCCATAAACTCATGTGTAGCTCAGCAGAAGGAGAGAGGGAGAGAAAAGATTAAGATTGAGAATTAGCATAATGGAAAGTCTAGTCAGGGTAGGCTAGAGTGAATAAATACGTTTTAAGTCTAGACTTAAACACTGAGACGGTGTCTGAGTCCCGAACACTAAATGGAAGACTGTTCCATAACTGTGGAGCTCTATGAGCGAAAGCTCTTCCCCCTGCTGTAGCCTTCGCTATTCGCGGTAATTACTGACTTTCTCCTAGACTCAATTTAAAGGTGGGGTAAATAAAGTTTAAGCCAGAACATTTTTGTTGTAATTCTCTTTACACTCTGGCAGCTGCTATTAAGATATCTGCTCAGAGGAAAAACTCCATGAAATCATTGGCTATACCTGTAACGCCTGTTAAAAGCTGCAATAGTTGATGCTCAGAAGCAAGGGCGTAACCATATTACGGACATTAAGGGGGGGGGTTCAAGCGCTAAGCCCCACCCAAAGAGTGCGTGGTTACGCCCATGCTAAGAAGAGACATCAGTATCTACCAAGACAACATGCTTGAAAAGACTTTTGAACACATATCGATTGAATTTATTGACCAATGAATTCATTACCGTTGTCATCTCTGCTCCAGGGTCCCTGGTTCAATCCTGAGCTCAGGTTGCTGGCTGTGTAAGTTTGGCATGTTCTCCTTATGTTTGGATGAGTTTCTCCTGGGATCGCTGGGTCCCAATCCCCTCTCTTAATTGCTGCTTAGGTGTGAATGAGTGAGTGCATGGTGTCCTGTGATTGAGGGTGTATTCTCGTCTAATCTCATGACCCTGACCAGGATAAAGTAGTTTATGAGAATGACGATCTAAATAAATAAATGTCTGCCAAGTGGCACTATAAGGAATTTACTGGAAAAAGAATTGGAGTGTGTGCCAAATTCCCTTTCCCTTTCCGGTCTCGAGTTTATTACATTTTACTGCCCTCTTAGTTCTGATGTCTCTTCTGCAACTAGTTCAAAACCACATAAAGCTTCCCAATAACCAGTTTCAAACCAACATGCAAAAAACAGGGGTTTATATATGGCACCCTTCTTTGGGTATGATGCTCCTCTGTATCCATTTGCATACTGGTTCTTAGTAGAACCCTTTAAATTGGCCCCCTTAGCAAAAATGCAGGTTAAAACATATAATTAGAGCGTTTCTTTCTAAATATGCATCTAAGAGAGTATGGAGGTTGCAGTAAGGATGTTATTTAAAGCCTATATTATTTCTGTTGGTGAGACTGAAAACTACTTCTGAAAGGTCACTCTGATGATGAAGTCTAGAACTCCAGCCTTGATTGAAATTCTGTATGTTGGCTGAGATTAAGACCCACGTCATATTTCAATCAAAACCTTGCATAAAATGCAGCAAAGGCCTACATATTATCCTAGTGTAATCTTTAAGAAAATGTTATAGTATAATAAGGACTGTTGTTAGTGGGTGAAATGTTTATTTACCATTTGTGGCACTATAATGATGAAACTGTCAGGAATCAGGAAATACTCTGCTCATCACTTCTAATACAAAGAAAACATGAAATGAATGCCGTGGGTCCGAATTCTTTAAGGCTAAACAATCACCTTATGTAAAGCTGTATTTTCTCTAGATGTCAAAATGCTATATAATACCACAGAAGATGGGTAATATCCAACAACCTACGAATTCTGCTGAAGCTGCACTTTTTCTGATGATTCTTTTGTTAAAAAGAAAGAGAAAAACCTATTTAAATCTGAGAATTGTTGCCAAGAAAGCTGGGTGCTTTTACAGGCTGCTACTGAGTTCCACTAGCAAAAATTGATGCTCACTTTGCTGTAGCACAGGAAACCTGGACAATTAAATTTTATTTAGCCTTTAGGGTACCGAATATGGCTAATGAGCCACTTTGTCTTACACGCCTGGGTATGTTTCCTGATCAGCTGTTTCCCCCGTGGTCTAACAGATGAGGTCATCACATTCTGGCACAGCTGCTAGAAGAATTAATTCAGGTTAGTCATTTTTATATCAGACTTCTCAGGTTAATCCCCTGAGATTTTGGGGGATCACTTTGAAATTAGATTGAGCTCTTTCGTCTCCAAATTAGACATGACTATGATTTTTTTTTCTTCTAAGGCTTGTTTAGACAATTTTTTTTGTTTATTGTTAGTGGTTAGCACGTCCGCCTCACACCTCCAGGGTCCAGGGTCCGGGGCCGTGTGTGTGTGGAGTTTGCATGTGTGTCGGGGGTTTCCTCCGGGTACTCCGGTTTCCTCCCCCAGTCCAAAGACATGCATGGTAGGCTGATTGGCGTTTCTAAAGTGTCCATAGTGTATGACTCTGAGTGTGTGTGTTTGTGCCCTGCGATGGACTGGTACCCTGTCCAGGGTGTACCCTGCTTTGTGCCCGATGCTTCCTGGGATAGGCTCCGGGTTCCCCCGTGACCCTGAAAAGGAGTAAGCGGTTGAAGATGGATGGATGGATGGATGTGCTAGGTACATGTTTTGGCAATAGTGCTTCATTGTTTATTTATGCAAACACTCATTTATTTCCTAGCCATGACAAGGCACATGTAAAATAAAGACTGGTTTTATTGATATCAATCACATTGCAGATACAACACATATGCAAGCGCAACAGTTTTAGATGCCACCATCAATCTCTTCTAAACTACGAAGACAGTTGATATGTGAAGTCAATTTTGAAATACAATCAAAGTATAGACTGCTATCTCATAAATACATTTTCGATACATTCTAGTGTAATACTTTTTTTTCTGACATAGATATTGTTTTGATAAATTCCTTTTTTTTTGTTACATTCCAAACTAGCAAATAAAAACTTTAAATTCTATGGACACAATTTTAAATGCACAGTTAATGTCAATGAAAAGTAGACATAAATAAAACACAGCAAAAAATGTAAACCCATTGCTAATCTACTCTCCTTTTCATATACATGTGCCATATTACTGAGAAATACATACATCCATGTGAACCTCAGTGTCATCAAATGTCCATGCAAAACTTGAGAAAATCAAAACAGTACATACAACCACAACAATATTGTTATTTTTTTAAACAGGGTTCCTCCAACAGTCAGTGCCTTTATATCTTTAGTTGGTGTTGAAAGGTTATCGATTGCTTTTGATACAAAGGCTATGATTGTGTAAATAAACAGTAATGTCTTCCTTTCTGCACCTACTTCCTCTCTCACTCTCTGCCAATAGGATGCTTTATTTCATATTCATAGACAAAGCTGTACAAGTACTCTGTGATACAAAATTCAGAACACAATCAAAGAAAGTGTGACCTCAGTGTCCAAATATTAAAAAAGAAAGGCATAACCTTTTGGCAGCTGTTTATATCATTGCCTAATATTACTTTGAATAGATTTTGACTTCTTCTTTTATTGAACAATCACTGGTTATTTTTCTACTCTTCAGAACTTCTTCTGATCTACATCTCACGTGGCTTGAGAAGTCACTCGGACAGGGTCTACTCAGAGCGGATAAGGTGGTACAGAGTTACATTGTACAGAACCTGGTGTCCATTGTTCCACGCATACAGTGCTCTGTCCTTTGGGTTGTAGTCCAACATAGAGATGTGCGAATACTTGTTCTGGAAAGGGATGTCGATGTACTCATAGGTGGAGGAATTGGTGTGGAAGGCATAATAGACCTTTGTTCCTCCAGAGTAGCCGTTTGTTACATAGAGAGTTCCACAGATCATAAAAGCCTCCCCTGCACTCCTTTTCGGGTGATTAGTGGTCCAGCTCTTGATTACCTGCAGTGTAATTGGGTTTAACTTGCTGATGACGATGTTCCCTGCATTCTGATTGGTGGCGTACACTGCCCAAAGTCCTCCTTCATCCACCATCAGATCAATATCAGAATGGCCACCCCAGGAGTAGTGGTAGCGGTTGTTGAAGCCAGCATAATCTAGCTGGCTGGACTTACTGATCATGGACGTCTTGATGTCAAACTTAATGATAGTGTGGCTCTGGAACTTGTTGAAGTAAATGGAGCCATTGTAGACCACCTGTCCTGTGCCAGACCAAGGATGAGGGAGCCGATGAGAGGTGAAGTTATCTGAGTTCATGAAATCCGCCATGGATGGATACTCACGTACAAAACGGTTGTTATGGTACCCATCCATGTAATAAACCTGATGGTGGAAAAACAGCATGTTCATCAATTTGCTATGAATCACACTACAGAGATAGACTCTCAAACCCAAATACTGTGACAAGCAATTATCTTTAGCATTGAGCCAGATTACATTCAAATAAACATAATATCTATCTATCTATCTATCTATCTATCTATCTATCTATCTATATATATATATATATATATATATATATATATATATATATATATATATATATAATATATATGTGTGTGTGTCCAAAAATTTGTGTGTCCACCCATATGTCAGGCATTCGACTGCATATTTGCCCATTCAGGTAAGGAGGCCTGGTGTGCAGTCAGCTTTCCAGTTTATCCCAAAGGATATTACAGTAGGGTTGAGGTCAGAGCTCTTTACAGGACACCCGACGTCTTACATTTACATTTATTCATTTAGCAGACGCTTTTATCCAAAGCGACTTACAAGTGCACACTCATACAGGCCAAGGACACTTCGGCATGGGATCACCCGGGACGGGATTCGAACCGCCAACCCCACGATTAGCAGATTAGTGGACAACCCGCTCTACCGACTGAGCCACAGCCGCCCGCTGTGGTCTTCCACACCAACATCGGCGACATAATGTTTCCATGGACCTTGCTTTGTGCACAGGTGCTCAAATGTATGCAAGCCAAAAATCAATACTGATGAGCGCCCAGTTTTCCCAGGATAGGTTCCAGATCTACTGCAACCCAGACCAGGATAAAGTGGTTACTGAAGATGAATGAATGAATTAATTAATTAATTTACTGATGAACTATGCATTCAAATATTATTATTAACTAATAAAACAGTTAAAACAGGCACTTTTCTATTAGATCTTACTCTCAAAGGAGTTAAAATACCTACAGGCTCACCGTAGGCTATTTGCTTTGAAGTGATGTATTAATATATGAAAAGGGCTTAGATTAGTTCTCAAGCTCCCTACTGATATTTAACAAAGAGTTATGAGTAGTCCATGTTCAGTAAATTACAAAAAGTTAAAAGAGAGAACACTAAAAAGCCCTGGCAAAAACATCCTTGGAAGATCTATTCAGGTATATATTAATAAACATATAAACTAACAAAAAAAAATTGCAGTATGTGAAGCACTGACACAGGTGCTCATTTACTGGGCATTGGGAATGATTCTGCTGCTGAGTTAATGATATCTTTTGAGATTTATACCCAACATTTGCATCTAAATGAGTATTAGTAAAATAGGCCCAGCCACAGAATGCTATATATATATATATATATACACACTGTTGGGAAAAACAAGCATGCTGATAAGGGGTAAAAAAAAAAAGTGCATTTAGACCTAAAACTGCAGTATCATGCATCAACTGTAAGTCAAGGGCACAGTGTTCAATGTTAATGCAATTCACCTTCTCCTTTAAACTCTTTATTGTTCCTTTGAAACATTTACACAGAACATGTTTTACTTACCCTGGTGTCACCATCAGGGGCAAGAGGATCAGTCATCCATGATCCGTATCTTGATCCAGATGTCTTAATAGTGACAGGGTCACTTATTCCTGTTAGTTTTCCACATGCTACAAATAATAAGTAAAATTACTGAAGATTACATGAGTGAGATTATTAAGTTCTATGTACAATGTGGAATATTATCTCCCTATCCGTCTCTGTCTCCCTGACACTCTCTCTCTCTCTCTCTCACACACACACACACACACAATGGAACACCCTTGAGCGTCAGGATCAGATTCTTTATTTCACTAGTGGCTTCAGCCATCCTTCCATGGCTGAAAATAAACTCCACCTGTCATTATTTCTCTTCCTCCTCATACGAAATCCTTAGGGAGCACCAGACACTGCATTCTCTTACCAAACCTCCATTTTTAGCCCTTACACTACTTCTCCTCTACAGCATTTTTGTGCTCATCAGTGAAACATTATCTGTATAACTAGACTTAAATAAACCCTTATTTCCACTAATTCAGACCAGTGAGTTTTATTTGCTCTGTTATTGCTATATAGCTATAGGTGTAGATATTCACCAAACAGGGTAAAATATAATGACTGCATGCTGTCAACTCTATACTGTGTGGTGAAATGACTTATATGTTACCCTGACATGTAGTATATCATTTTACAACACGTTGAATAAAATAGCTGACTATAGCATGGACTATATTATAGTGGAACACAATGCACTATATGATGTGCACCAGCAATCTGTTATTATTGACCAGTGTAATCCCATAATCTATGAAATTTTGTGTGTGTGTGTGTGGGGGGGGGGGGCAGTTGGTGTAGGTTGGGGAATGAGGGTTTTACTTTTCAAACATTACCCATTTTCAAGCAATGCTCAATGGAAATTAATATTTAATGTATACATTTTTAGATTTTCATCACAGATGGGCAATCCTTGGAAGACTGATGTACAAATGTTGACTAATAGGTCTATGTGGTACAAAAAAGAATTATGACCAGTTTTTTTGCTAAGATTTCAGAGCATCTCTAACTAAACACAGCCCATTAAAATAGGAGGTCAAAAGATACAAGACCTAACCAGTGAATATGTTGATGTAATTATTCTGTGATGTGCTGTAAACAAGATTGAGGTCTTGTCCTTTTATTTTTCTTTTTAGCTTTAATAATATTGCCCGGTAAAATCACTCATTTATATACTATATGGGTCAGATAAGTACACTGTATCTCAAAGGACCATAGAATTTTTTAAAAAATGAACAAAAAATGAAAGGGGGGGGCATTATTTCCTACCCACCCTATTACTACAATGGTTCTTTGCATGGTCAATAGTTCTAGTCTCTAAATGGGAACCAATCTGTTGTATGAGAACCTTAAGGGCTCCCATTGACTGATAATTGGAAAAACCCTTTAAGAGTGCAAATCATATACAGTGGTGTGAAAAAGTGTTTGCCCCCTTCCTCATTTCCTGTTCCTTTGCATGTTTGTCACACTTAAGTGTTTC
>JAFFST010055523.1:115704-128564 GCA_022414735.1 Noturus placidus
ACAGAATAAAAGGAGAAAAAAAAAATTCAAAAATAAAAAAAGGGGAAAGGGGGGGGGGGGGGATGGATAGCATTGACCATCCATCTCTCCTTAATCTACCTCCAGGGTGCGTACATCCTTGAAGTAGGTAACAAACGCCATTTTCCCAAAAATGAGTCTCCGCTACCTCTGATGTTATATTTGATTTTTTCCAGCTTCAAAAAGAACATTAGACCTTTAAGCCAGACTGATATAGAGGGGGGTTGTGGAGCGGTCCAAGACAACAATATTCTGCACCGAGCAAGCAGCGATGCAAAGGCCACAACACTAGCTTGTCTAAGGTTCAGAGGCTGACACTGAGATGAAACACCAAAGATAGCAATTAGAGGACAGACCTACAAATTGATTCTAAGAATGTCCGACATAGTCCTAAAAATAGTCCTATAGAATACAAATTTAATTGACTGTACTAACCTGTAATTTTCTGTAATGTTTTCAGGTAATATGTGGAAGATAACTAATGGGGAAAAACACCTCCAATGAGTACACTTGGGTTTATGCACTTGTATTTATTCATACAAACAATCAACAAGATGGTCTTCATTAAATAATACTGGGTAAAATATTTAAAAGATCACTTACAGTTCAACCTCCAAAATTGTTACATCTAACCAGGTTCTAATCAACCTGCATCTTACCAACCTAACAGGTTCTTTGGTTTGATACCTCTGCAAGAAACTTTAAAGGTTCTACATAGAATATTACAAGGTATGTAAAACCTCTTTTGAAAGCTAGAGCCATTAAATATTCAAATAATCCTTGAGGAAAGTTTTCCCTAAAATTGTACTTGGGTTTAAGACACTAAATCACAGATTACAGTGTCTCTCTGAAGATTTTGTGGCCTACAATAACGCACCAACTAGTGTTTGATCTAGCTATTTTTGGGAGCAAGTAAATCCGTTATGCCAGAACAGAGATTGTCACGAAATTGCATATTTTTTATGGTTTTCTAATGAATACATAAGCAGTGTGGTACCAGAAAGAGGCCCTTGAGGAGTACAAGACAAGCATGCCCCAATTTCTCTCCCTTCCTCTAGCCTGCTTTTTGATCATGAGATCAGTGGAAGAAAACAATGTTGGGTCTGTACACTGTTTAACCATTTCCAGCTACCACATTATCAACAAACTGAATGTTTATCAACAAACAGGAAATCTTAAATCAATAATCAAGACTACAGTAAATACTATATATACGGTGCGTCCGGAAAGTATTCACAGCGCTTCACTTGTCCCACATTTTATGTTACAGCCTTATTCCAAAATGGATTAAATTCATTATTTTCCTCAAAATTCTACAAACAATACCCCATAATGACAACATGAAAGAAGTTTATTTGAAATCTTTGCAAATTTATTAAAAAGAAAAAACAAAAAAAAGCACATGTGCATAAGTATTCACAGCGTTTGTTCAGTACTTTGTTGAAGCACCTTTGGCACCAATTACAGCCTCAAGTCTTTTTGAGTATGATGCTACAAGCTTGGCACACCTATTTTTGGGCACTTTCTCTCATTCTTCTTTGCAGGACCTCTCAAGCTCCATCAGGTTGGATGGGGAGCGTCGATGCACAGCCATTTTCAGATATCTCCAAAGATGTTCAATCTTTGTTCAATATTTGGCAAACTCCAGGTGAGCTGTCATGTGCCTTTTACTGAAGAATGGCTTCCATCTGGACACTCTATCATACAGGCCTGATTGATGGAGTTCTGCAGAGATGGTTGTTCTTCTAGATGGTTCTCCTCTCTCCACAGAGACACTGGAGCTCTGTCAGAGTGACCATGATGTTTTTGGTCACCTCCCTGACTAAGGCCCTTCTCCCCAAATCACTCAGTTTGACTGGGCGGCCAACTCTAGGAAGAGTCCTGATGGATCCAGACTTCTTCCATTTACGGATGATGGAGGCCACTGTGCTCATTGGAACCTTCAATGCTGCAGAGATGTTTCTGTACCCTTCCCCAGAGCTGTGCCTCAATACAATCCTGTCTCAGAGGTCTACAGACAATTCTTTGAACTTCATGGCTTGGTTTGTACTCCGATATTCATTGTTAACTGTGAGACCTTATATAGACAGGTGTGTGCCTTTCCAAATCATGTCCAATCAACTGAATTTACCACAGGTGGACTCCAATCAAGTTGTAGAAACATCTCAATGATGATCACAGGAACCAGGATGTACCTGAGCTCAATTTTGAGTGTCATGGCAAAGGCTGTGAATGATTCCCCCTTGAAGCAGCGTGCTCTGGGCGCAAATGCGTGAGCACCTGATTTTCCGATGTTGACATTGTTGACATTTCAACACGTGTATTTGTTTATGTTTCTGTCATGTCTCCTCCCCATTTCTGTCATTGGCTATGTTTTCACATGTATCTTTATTGCCCTCAGCTGCTAGCGACTTAGACGCTGATTATGTTTGCTTATATACCGCGCGCCTACCAGCACACGGCGTGGAATGTTAGATTAGATTGAAATTGAATAGTAGATTAGTTTAGAGTTCCTTACAAGAGATAGTCATAGTCCATGTCATGTTTCATGTTATGTTTCATGTTTCCTTTCGTGTCGTCTCGTCGGTGTAGTTCACGCTGGTTTTCCGCTCCCAATACCTTGCTATAGTTTATGTTTCACGTTGTGTTTCTCGACCCTGTTTTTGTGACCTCGACCTAGATTCCTGCCTAGCCCGTTATTGCCTGTTTGCCGATCGCCCGATGGATTTGCCGATACTCTTATGGATTACGTTTGTGGATTTACCTGCCTGTCTTCCTCTTAAATAAAACTGTCCTAACTGCGATTGCATCCGTCTGAACTTCCACACGTCACGGCGTGACACTTATGTATATCTGCTTTTTTTTTTTTTTTAATAAATTTGAGGAAATAATTATTTTATTCGATTTTGGAATTCGGCTGTAACATAACAAAATGTGGAAAGAGTGAAGTGCTGTGAATACTTTCCGTATATATACATATACATATTTGTAGTGCAATATATTATCTAGTTATCTTTAAAAAAAAAAAAAAAAGGACCGTTTTCAAGAGGAAGGCATAGTACATGTTCATTTATTTCCTTGCTTCATCCACAGCAGACAAAAATGTATGTGCATGTCAGAGAGTCCAAGTCCCAGGATTAGATTCTTCCCCCTTTTCATTAATATTTTATGACTGAAATCATGAGGTGATATTACTTGAAATGAAATGAGCACAGAAACATATGAACTAATTCAGCAGTGACACAGTGACTATAGCCACTTGATAGCCCCAAGGGATTACTACAAATTGAAGCGAGGCTGAAGCATGCTGTGATATGAATGAAAAAGCCATCTTAGTATCTCAGTTATAGTAATCAACAACATTCAGTGGTCAGCATCACCAGCATCCAGCAGCAGCAACAGAAGCACAGTGTTACAGCTTAATTAGGAGAACAGCACTTTTAGTTAGAGGATGTTTTCTTTTATTTAGGCCTGGCACGAGCGACAATGCCCTTGACTAATATGTGCACCCCTGGTAAATATGAGCAAAGAAGGCTGTGAAAACCTTTTTTGTTTAACCTTTTGATCTTTTTTCAAAGAATTCACAAACAATTCACATATTTTGCTCATGGATATCAAACAATTGCAAACAAAACACAAGTTTATTTAAAAAAAATAAATATATGTGTGCAACAATTATTGGCACCCTTTTCGTCTATACTTTGTGCTACCAATAGTTTGATGTTCCAGTAGTATCTGGCAAACTAAAGATGCTTGAGTTTGTTTTTGGATGAGAGTAGAGGCTTTTTTCTTGAAACCCTTCCAAACAACTTGTGGTGATGTAGGTGATTTAAGAGTGTAGTTTTAGAGAATTTTTGACCCAACTAACTTCTGCAATTCTCCAGCTGTGATCCTCTGAGATTTCTTAGTCACTCAAACCATTCTTTCCACAGTGCATTGAGACAATATAGACACATGTCCAGTTCCAGGTTGATTGATAACATTTCCAGTTCACTGGAACTTCTTAATTATTGCCCTGATGGTGGAAATTGGCATTTTCAATGCGTGTGCTATTTTCTTATAGTCACTTCCCATTTTGTGAAGCTCAACAACCTTCTGTTGCATCGTCACTCCTATATTCCCTGGTCTAACCTATTGTTATAAATTACTAATGGAATTTGGCCTATGTTACCTCATATTTATACCCCTGTGAAACAGGAAGCCATGGTTAAACAATTTTCTGTTCCTAGTCTCAAGATGAATTTCTAGCAGATTCTCCAAGATTCTCACCAGCCAGTATAAACCTTCACAAAGTGTACCTGAGAGTACTTATGTATTTTTAATGCAAAGGATTTTCACACTAAATATTGACTTTGTTTAGTTTATTGATTACTGCTTTTTACAGTATTTTATTATTAATTGAAATTCAATTCAATTCAATGTCAAAGACTTAAGACTTTTGCGGAGTACTGTATGCCAGTATACTCTGCAGTCAACCCAGACCTTCAGTTATGATATATGACACCAATGTTTGTAAGTGTTGCATCTTCAAATGTGAAAGAACTAGAAATAGAATCTAGGTAGTGCTGGAGAAACATGTCGATGTAATGACGTCAGTCAGGAAGCAGTCAAAATAGGCAATAAGTAATTAGATTTTTCACGCTGTGAAGTTGTGAAATCTCATGACTAAATAACAGGTAAATGCCATCTACACCTTCAATTTTTCCAACACATCATTTTCAAACACAACACTATCCCTTGTCTCACCCTCACTTGCTGAAAAATAATCAAAGCTCAAAAAAAAAATACCTAGACATGGGAGCTTTCTGCAAGTTCATTAGACACATACCATCTCATCATGATGCGAGAAAGCTATGAATAATTAACATTTTGAAAGCTATAATATATAACAAAAAAATCCCCAGTGCTATAAAGTTAGATAACTGAGATTCTCTTTAAACTAAGCAGGAATGACTTCCAGTGTACAGAGTATACATCTCTAGAGGAACCTTTTGACTGAGGTTCTGTACATGCGCTGTTAAGAAGATTACACCTCCCAAAGATTTTCCAAAATCCTTGACCTAAAATATTTTTCCAATATCCTTACTGGACAAGCAGTATATAATCAATAACAGAGATGAGAGATGACAGATGTTAGTAGCAGAGTTTCGTTAAAAAGCAGGAAAACTAAGCAGTATTCTGCCATTAATTCTTATTTATCTACGAAAAAAAAAAAATTTGAGTTTGCAATCTTGTAGTTACTAATTTGAGACAAGTTACCACTGTGGTGATGCTAGAGTACAACAAGATTTTTTAAACATATTAATTTCATGCTAAGCTTTGCAATTCTTAGCAGGTTTTTTATTTTATTTTTTTATATTATTTGATTTATTTATTTATTTATTTATTTATTTATTTATTTTCGTGCTAGCAGAACTTACATTAATTCATAAAGTAAATGAACCATAATGAATTTCCACCATGACACACTTATACTTATTACAGTGCATCAATGGAAATCCAGAATAGACTTGCATTCTTGGCTCATAGTGCAATTTTGCCATGTTTTCTTTGTGTGACACAGGTTTGATTGTCAAGATAAATATATCACAAACACCACAGATCAGAGTATCGCTGACTTAATCAGAGCATCGCTGACTTAAGGTCTTCTTCCAGTCACATCACTCAGACTGGGTTGAAAGTTCTAATCTGAATAATCACAGCCCTCAAATTCCCAGCACCTCCTACTATTTCAACCAGTGGAAACTAGCCACAACAAAGGCATTCTTTGAGCATTAGTAATAAGAGAGTCAGCTTCACATCCATTGATTGATCATATAATGCTTTTACAAACCCCAAAAGACTTTATATCTTCTCTCTGTTAATATGCCATGGGCTGTGAGAGACTGCACATTAATCATGGAGCCAGCAATAGCACTGTATAATGAGTGGTCGTTTGCTGTGAGCCATTTCTGCTGCACTGAAATTGCTATGGAGAGAATGCTATCGGAACAATATCATGTAGCTTGCACCATACAGTAGATCAGGGTGGCTGTTCCTCTTCATATTCCAGATTTTATCCTATAATAAAAGCAAATATATATATATATATATATATATATGTATACCTAGGTTTATTCAAGTAAGCCTTATGACTACTTTTACACACAAATATATTCATATGAAGAAACACAGCAATTATGAGGTCGTTTTTAAAGGTGTACATTAGTGACAAGTCATGATATAATTTGAAATTGAATACCAATCAGAATACTAATAAAAGTGTGTAAATTCTGCCTGAGATCAAAGACAGACTGTATCCTCTCATCACATTTTCCCTTCTGCTCGCAGTAGAAAAGAGGTTTCATAACAAGATTTAGAAAGCTGTTAGACCTAAGGCAGCTGTTATGTCTTAATTGAAGGGTGTGTAGGGGGAGTACAAGAAAAAAATGCACTTGATTTCATGCTGTTAAAGTAGACAAGTTGATCTTAAACTCAAATGATTAGTGCTTATGGCTTGAATACTGCTCATTTACACTCCATCAGATTTTAGAATAAAATCTTAATTAGTCATACTTCCATAACAAAATGTGTGGAGCACATGTATGTGGTTCCAGGAAGCGCCGTGACTTGAGTCATAGACTGTCATGTCTAGCTGCCAAGATGAAGAGAATGGAGATGCAGCTCTGGCTGTGAGACCATCTGCCTCCCTCGTCGGTCCATGGATGAAACAAGCTCCTCTCCCTTGTGTCTCTCCAAACCCACAGTGCACTACTGAGGAGGAGAAGGTGGTGCTGGCATCAAGCTAAAGAGCAGCTTATTGAAATCTTTCCCAATGGATGAAGTATTGTTTGTGTTGATAATAGAGAAAAAGCTTTGGTTATGCCTTCACAGAGCATATTCATTAGCAGCGGGCAGTCAGAAATTCAGGCTAATGAATGCACACTCAAATGCAAGGTCACATGCTTTATTCTCAGGCATCAACATTGCAAGCATCATTCTCACATAATGCAAGCTGCTCTGATCTCTTTGTTTGATCTTCTGTTTGACAAAAGATGTCAACAAAGTTAATTTATCCATCTGGTCAGTTATGCGTTTGAGAGTTATGCTCAGAATAGTCTCTAGTTCATTTATCTACCTGGCATTCATCTAATACTTGCTGATAATACCTTTTAAATTGAGCTCCTATCTCATCAGGCAATATCTTGCTTTACTTTTTCTGCAACCACTAGCACTTCTAATATAAACTTATTGAGAATAACATACAAAAATACACATTAGTAAATCCAATAAGCTTTCACTTTATACCTTTGATGTCATAAGCAAATCAGTTCTAGGTTTAAAAATTAAGACAGAACTACACCATAGTGTTAAGAGTTTCATGCACTTCAGTGTAATCGCTTTAGCTTCCATGTGAAAGGCGGTGATGGTGGTAGATCAGGTATGTGTCACAGGTAGTGTTTGAGCTAGCGCTTTCACTCTTCTCTTCTCTGAGCTGATAATAATGGATGGCATGAGCAAGCCTCCCCATCTGTCATCCGTGTGACAGCCAAGTGAATGCAGTAAGCCTTGAAGCTGTTACACAAGCTAAACCCAGCAGCCAAGAATACCGAACCCATTAGCTCACAAGACTAAATAACAACAATAAGTACTGTTGACAAAAAGAAAGTGATGTGTATGTCAGAAAAATTGACCATAAGACCAACAGAGTGCACAGTATCACCATAATGAGAAGAGAACATTACAGCATCCTAACCAAGTTTGTAAAGCAACTGACATTTAATTTTTAATCATTAACGTCTAATCTTAGACAGTGAAGGCAGAAGACTGAGAATAACCATCATATAAAAACAGTAAAGCAAACAAACAAGTGCTTAAAATATTTCTGACACCACACCTACACTTTGCAGCACCCTAAAAGAAAGAAAGCAAAACAACCTTGGAAAATGAAGATGGGTGCCAAGTTATTTTTACGATGCTCACAAACCTGAAACATTGCGCAACTGCACTTAGAAAACAGACTGCAGAGAGCTAATATTGCAGAGAGGAGAACTGGAGAATAGTCTCTGCAACTGCAGAAATAAAAATAAGACGGTTACATTTGATAATACAGGAATTGTTCAGCAAACTGATTAAGGATTAAGGAATAGGAGGTATAGGAAAAATCTGTGCCTCTCATAAAATCTCATAAATGTAAACCTTGAGATTTATATTGAATATTCTACTTGTTATGTCTCAGGGAAGGATCTGTGATATGAAGAGTGATAGCTCTTTGAAGGACTGAGTACTCTGCATTAAATAGCTTTAGAGATAATTGGAGGAACATTTGTGGTACAATCCTGTTGGTTCATCCTGTTTCTTATAAATTCTGTTTTACTGTTTTTTATGGATGAGTTATTTTTGTAAAGTATTGAATTGAAAAATAATTAACTTGTTTTTCCATGTTTGAAGAGTAATCTAGAATTCAGTAGGGAGTAAAGCATATTATTCAGGACAACATAATCCTTAAAGAATGTCAACCTTTAACAAATCACTGTCACTCACATTACCAGTGTCCCACTTTATCATATTCACATTACCAGTTCCTAAGTAGTTTTTCAATGTCAATATGGTTTCTACAGTTGAGGCGAAATGTTTACATACAACTAGGCTAAAGACAATCAAACTCAATTTTTGATTGTCAAAAATTCTACACTCTACTCTACACATTTCAAGCAAAAAATTCCTGTGTAAAGGTGATTAGGGCCTTTATTTTTATTTTAAAATAATAGCTAAGATCAGATTTATTTCTGCTTTTATTTACTATAGCAGATTTTCAGTATGCCAAAAGTTTACATACGTTTTGTTAGCATTTGGTTTTTACAGTACTTTGGCTTCTTCTTTTGCACAACAGCCTTTCAGGCCGTGACAATGTAGGACTCTCATAATGGTGGATGTACATACTTTGCTACTTGATGCCTCCAACTCCACCATTTTCCCTTGTGTTTATCTATGTTCATTTGCCCTCGGACTTAATTTGTGCCACTTTACCGATTGATGCAGAGTCTGTGAGCTGTGTCTGTGTATTTTTATATTTGCATATAGTAATTTGTACAGATGCTAGTGGTACCTTTAGTTGTTTCAGTGTTACTGCTAAGGAGGAACTGGACTTTTGGAAGTCCAGAGTTATTCTCTTTGCTGAGTTGCTTTTATATATTGATTTTCCTATGGTATAAATGGCTAAAAGGCACTATCTTGAAAGTTCAGACCTTAAATACAGCCAGAGGTAATTGCTCACAATTACCTCCAAATTATGGCAATTGGGCAAGCAGAAGCTTCTAAAAATGATTGCATCAATTTCTGGAATCCTTTGACTCTACAAACATTTGATCCAGTAGAATTCCGAAATAATAACAAATGAAAGCTAAATAAATCTATATCTACTTGATTGTTTTAAAATTAGCTTTAATGCAACGTCTCGTTCCCTTCTCAGGGAACAGGGTTACATGAGTAACCCAGACATTTTTCACAATACACTTCAAGTCACCATACATTTGTTTCCGTCAATTAGGGTATCTACTTGATTGATTTAAAATTAGCTCTAATGTGACCAAAGTAGATACCCTAATTGACGGAAACAAATGTATGGTAACTTGAAATGTATTTTGAAAAAAGTCTGGTTTACTCATGTTCCCTGAGAAAGGAATGAGTCGTAACACAGATATTACCTTTCAATGGGAACTCCACAATGTGGTAAGCATAACAATTTGGGAACAAGAATACCCACATACAGAGGGTATGGCCTGTTTAAAAAAGACCCAAGTCCGAGGGTCACTGCAAGACACTCGAGCCCGGGGAGGAATGAATATCCAGGCTGTAATACCGAATGGATGTGTCTGGCGTAGACCACCCTGCAGCAGCACACACCTCCTCTATGGATATCCCGTTGGACAAAGCCTTCGAGGAGGTGACCCTCCTAGTGGAATGCGCCCTTATGCCTAGAGGTGTTGTGAGACCACGCGTCTCATAAGGCATAGAGATTGCTTCCTTGCTTGGCTAATCATGGGGTAAAGTCAAGAGAGGAAGGGGAAACAGAGTGACCTTGTAGATATCCTACTCGCTTGACAGATGTCAGGGTCAGCAGAAGCGCTACCTTTAGAGTCAGAAGCTTCTCAGAGGCTCAAATGGGGCACCTGACAGACCTTACGGAACCAGAGAAAGGTCCCAGGAAGGTATGCAAGGCCTGCAGATGGGCCTCAGCTACCTGACACCATGCACAAACCTCGAAGTTATAGGATTTTGCCCCACGGAGGCTCCATCAACCAGAGCGTGGCTGGCAAAAATGGTGGCCATTAAACCCCGATTGTAGAAGGAGGCCACCCTGCTGAGAAATGTCCTTGTAAGAACTCTGGGACTGTAGCTATTGCGCAGGTCACTGGGTCTAGCTGTGGTTCCTGACACCACAAGACAAAAGCCACCACTTGAGTGCATACAATTTCCTCGTGGATGATGTTCTAGGGTTAAACATGGTTTCTACAACCTCAGTTGTGAGACCAAAATCTATGAGCTGGTACCCCTCAGGGGCGTGTCCCACAGTTTCCATCATTCCAGCCAAGGGTGATAAATCAGACAGTAGATACCTGCAGATGGGAATCTCCCAAGGAGTGCCATCTATCAGGGATATTATCTCTGAGAACCATATTCGAACTGGCCAATAAGGTGCTACTAGCAGCAGATGTAGACTGTCTTGGCGAACTCTCACTAGAACTTGTAGGAGCAGAGCGATCAGGGGAAAAGTGTACAGATGTGACCTCGGCCACATATGCACCATGGCGTCAAGCCATAATTGTGTTGGAGGAGTGAGAGCGAACCACAATGGGCAGTGTGTTGTCTCCTCGGAGGCAAACACATGCAGTCCTGCTTGGCCAAACCGCCGCCATATGGACTGCACCACCCCTCTCTCAACAGGATGTCTGCCCCCACATTCCATTTGCCCAGAATGTACATTGCACTCACTGACAAAACTTTTTCTCTGCCCAGAGAAGAACTACTTACACAAGTCGTAACAGGGGGTGTGAACATAATCCTCCCTGGTGGTTGATATATGAGACCACCACTGTATTGTCTAGCCCATGGTGACCTCTCAACTGAGGAGTAGAATTTCAGTGCTAGGAGTATGGCCTACACTTCTATGCGATTTACATGCCACACTAGATGAGGGCTGCTCAAGAGACCATGAGGGAGGCATCTGACATTACTGTCTTGTAAGAAGAGACACCCTTAAAGTATGACCCAAGTCTACAAACCGGGGACACCTCCAAGTTCTCAGAGCATGTAGGCATTACCATGTGACACTGATTACTCTCAGGGGTTGTACAGTTGGTTTTATGCCTGTAAGGCATTCCCTTCAAATGCTATAGAAGTTAGAAACATTTATATCAATATGTAAATTTACAGACGGTCCCTTAATTTGCACATATCTGTGAATACCAAATGTCCAACGTCAAGCCAACTTTATGCCAGTCCGCTAGGTTCATATTCTCTTGTGGCTTGTCAGCACAATCCCACCACTAGGGGCCGGCCTAGAGTAAGATGTTGCAACAGTATCAGCAATCCATTGCTCTTCATGTGAGATCGATGAAAACTTGAGTTTAAAGACCCGGATTTTAAGACCTGAATTTTTGCAGCCTGAATGTGAGGTTGATAAATAATGTGTTGAAATATTACCTGGCAAATAATGAAAATGGTAACAACTGAATATTTTGGAACTATATTTTAGGAAGGTGAATATGTGTGTGTGTTGAATTTTTAATTCTGGAATTTTGTTTTCAATCAAAATATACAATCCCAGTGAACTGCAGATGAAACTAATTCAAGCATTGATATTGCTGTGTTTTATTATTATTATTATTATTATTATTATTATTATTATTATTATTATTATTATTATTATTATTATTATTATTTGTGTCAAATATCTCCACGCTAAAGAAAATGCCGATTCTGTCTGTATTTTGTACAAAACAGAGAGCAGATAAGCTCCATGCCTGGAACAAAAGGAGTGTAGGATAACTAGATTCTGGCTCAAACATACACTCAAAAAATCCTCATCCGTTGACTTGGTTCTCTCAATCACTCTATAACAATAATGTACTTACAAAGTGAGGTCATTAGTCATTAGCAGTAGTCAGCTATCTATCTCACTTCCTTGAACATAACATTATCTAGTGAGTGCCCCCACCCTCATTCTCCCCATTCCCCTTCCCATCCAAATATCCACTACAATCCCACTGTATCTATTCTTATTTTGTATGCATCTCTATTGTACATAATCTGGAGAGGGTTTCCCCAGAATTAAAATTTGGAGCTTTTTCTACAGAGCTTGCTACGTCAATTGCAAGTAGGCATGTTTGCAACAGCTCTATCAATGATTACAATTTTGAGTTTGGCTGGTAATGACAGGACTCATTAATTGTATTAGAACATGCTTCATCTGTAGGACCTGGACAGCATGCTTGGGGGAAGAGTGAATTGAGTCTAAGGCACCTGAAATAATTATGCATCAGTTGCTGGAAATATAAAAATCAATGCAAATGTATTTGAACAATCTTGTAGTCTTATTTTCCCCTGAAAAATGGCTAGGATATCAATTACATTGACAACCACTGAAGTGGAAGGAAATGTAAAAGACTGGAAACAACATACAGTGCCTTGCGAAAGTATTTGGCCCCCTTGAACTGTTCGACCTTTTGCCACGTTTCAGGCCGCAAACATAAAGATATAAAACTGTAATTTTATTTGTGAAGAATCAACAACAGGTGGGACACAATCATGAAGTGGAACCAAATTTATTGGATATTTCAAACTTTTTCAACAAATAAAAA
>JAFFST010055523.1:150536-173821 GCA_022414735.1 Noturus placidus
GTGTTGTCCTCGACTATTGTTTAAATTGGTTTGATGTTCCGAAAGACTTAAGTGTGACAAACATGCAAAGGAACAGGAAATGAGAAAGGGGGCAAGCACTTTTTCACACCACTGTATACTCTCAAGTCCACTTTAATAAGAAGATCTGTACACCTTTTCATACAATCAGCCAATCATGTGTCAGCAGCACAATGCATAAATTCATGCCAGCACTGGTCAAGAGCTTCAGTTAATGTTCATCAGAATGAAGAAAAATGTCATCTCTATGCCTTTAACTTGTTGATCTCCTCTTCTAATTTCACACAGAAGTGTCTCTGGAGTTTACACAGAATGGTGCAAAAATATTGAGTGAGCGATAGTTCTGTGGGTGGAAATGAGTTGTTTAAGGTCCTGCCACACCATCGCAATGGGGTTTATGTCTGGGCTTTGACTATTCCACTCCTAACAATTAAATTTTGTTTCCTTTTGCTTCAGATCATTGTCTTCCTGCATAATTCAGTTGCGCTTGAGCTTCTGATCACTCACCAGTAATTAAAGTCACCTAGCCCCTGTGCATATGTTCATCTGGATTCTTCTGACACTTGTGAGAAAAAGTAATTGCCACCTTAGTTACTCAATAAGCCAATTAATGTACTTTAAATGATAACTTGGTTCAATTTGACACGACAAACAGCTTTTGTTCGAAGATCCAAAACAATTAAAGTGTGCCAAATATGCAAAAATAGAATAATTAAATGAAGGGTCAATTTTTTTTTTTTCACAGCATTGTATATTGTTTATTAATGTCACGGAGTTTAATCAACAATCATGGATGGAGCAAGGATCTATCCAAATTTAAGAGGGGATGCAATTCATGGCAGCGGCCTGCCCTAAGATGCGTCCCCACAAAAATTTATTTTATTGTAATAAATGAATTTATCTTTAACTTATTTTTTTTAATTCTTATTCATATTCTAAAAAGGTTTCACAAAAAAAAAAAAAATGCTACTATTCTACAAATTGGCACTATGGAACTGGCTGTATTACTGCTGAGTCTTGCTTCATCACCAAATAAATACAAAACAATACGATCAGCTACTTGCATTCAGTGCTATGATGCATTTCCGTCTTCAAATATTGTGGCTCTCATATTTCAGAATTGTTTACATTCGTCAGTACAATGAGACAGAAATTTGTGATTGTTTTTGTGCATTTATAAGTATCATGATTTCCACTCTTGTTAGTGGAGTAGGATGCGGCACACTCTGAAGCTCGAAGCGTGAGCGTGCACTTTCGGGATTCAGTGACGTTGACTTTGTTTATTTTTGACATGTGCATTCGTTATGATTTCTGTCCTGTCTCCACCCCTGTATTGTCCTTGGTGTTCCCTTATTTGTCATCATTAGTCACAGCTGTTTTGTCTTCACCCTTGTTATGTTTGTTATTTAAACTCCTCGTGTGTCTATATGCTGTGCGTAGTATTGAGTGTTTTGTGTTTTGCCTTGCCTGATTTATGCCCATTTTCCATTTGCCTGACCTTTTGCCTGTTTTAACCACGATATTGCTTCAGGTTTTGGATTTGTCTGTCGGTCTCGCCTTTAATAAAGCTCTTCTCTGTACTTGCATAAATCCTAACCTCCATTACGTGGCAGAATACTTTGCCACACTATGGATGCAGCAGAATTTTTCCGAGATAAAGAAGCTCTATTTGAAAGGGAAAAGCAGAGGTGGGATAAGCCAACCCGGAGTGGCTCGATATGATGTACTCCATCATGGGGTATGTCAATTACCCTTCCAACCAGGCTGGAATATTCTCCCACCCTCTGTGGATCTTGTCCAGCCTGCCGAGTCGACAGAGAATGTCGTTCAGACTCCCTGCTTGTCTGAGGATGCCTCTCAGTCTCTCTGTTCAGCTGAAGATGTAGCTCCACCTCCCGGTGCAGCCAAAAGCTCCACTCTGCTCTGCCTCGGACGTCACTATGCCAGACTCCACTTCTGACATTGTTCTGCCATCCTGCTCAGCTGAGGACATCGCTCTGCCTTCTTGCTTGGTGGAGGATGTCGCTCTGCCTTCCTGCTCAGCTGAAGACGTTGCTCCTTTTCTTTGCTTCATGCCATATGTTGCTCCCCCTTCCTGCTCCATGGAGAACTTTGCTCCTCCCTTGGACATCGTGGAGAGCAATGCTTCCCTCTCTAGCTTCAAGGGTAACTTCGCTTTCCCCTTAGGCTCCGCCTTGAGCTTTGTTCCTCCTGCTGTAGCCATTGCTCCGCATTCAAGCGAGGCCGGGGATATCATGTCACTTCTCTGCAGTGTGGAAGAGACTGCCGCACACCTGAACCTCAGAGAGCATGTGAAGTTCCTGTACGAGGTCCACAAGGCAACCTCCAAAGCCATGTTACTGTCTGAGGCCGACAAGGCGGCCTCCCCAGTCATGTTCCTGTCTGAGGTCGATGAGACGGCCTCTCAAATCAAGTTCCTGCTAGAGGACGACATGGTGACCTCCCACACCATGTTCCTGCTAGAGGATCACAAGCTGACCTCCTACGCCCAGTTCCAGTCTGTGGTCGAAAAGACGGCCTCCCAAACCCTCTTCCTGTCTGAGCTCGATGTCACAACCAACAAAATTATGCTTGCACCTGAGTCTGCTGACACAGACAACCAAGTTCTTCCATCCTGTTCCACTGAGGACATCACTCTGCTTTCCTGTTCTACCGAAGCTGATGGTCCAACTTGGATTGTCCATGCCTGGGTACTGCCTAGGGACAGCGGTGACCTCAGCCTTATGCCTGCTCCTCAGCTCCTGGAGGAGCCTCCTTTCTGTGGGACAATGCCTGCCTCGGGACCTGAGGGGCAGTGAGGACATTTTGCCCAGTTGGGCCAGGACCACCAGGAAAGGGAGTGTTTTTTGGAACTCCGGGAGTAGAGCCCTTGGGGGGTGGGGGTATGTCATAATTTTCCCTCATGCTAGCACAAAGCATGAGTGCGCGCTTCTGGGTTTTGTTTTGCCTTGCCTAATTCATGCCCGTTTGCCATTTGCCTGACCTACTGCTTATTTTGACCACGCTATTGTCTCACATTTTGGATTTGTCTGCCTATCTCATTTTTAATAAAGCTCTTATCTGCACTTGCATCTGTAATAACCTCCATTATGTGACACAAAACATACAATTTAAAGCACTTCCCAGCTTTCTAGAAAGGGCTTTACAAGCATTCGTAAATATCTGATGAACAGCATATCTCTTTGGGAGCTCTGGCAGAGACACAGACTGTAAAATACTACCGTTATGAGTGATGTTAATAAACTGGAAATGCAGGAGCAGTATTAAGAAGAATGCTTGTGCCATGAGTCAATTCATACAATACTAACTTGTAACAATTTATAAAACAAACACATTGCAAATACATCTACAGTATCATGAAATAAAGGTTATGCACTTTATATGCCCACGTAGCAGTGTATAAACATGTTGAGAATTTGCATAATTTGTTACCTTTATCGTACAGCTTGTTAGCTTACAAAGACGAGGAATAAAAATCGTGAATTTAACCAAAATAACATTGCATATGAGCTGTTCTTCTTAACCAGCAATTCCTTATTATGCTGTGATACATTAGTCAATGTTATGTACAAGTATGTAATGTAATGTACTGAATATTATGTATTTTAAACAAATTTACATACCTGCAGATATATAGTTTTTTCAGAACTATTAGTTCTCTATTTGCATGGTAGAGCGACATCTAGGGGATCTACTGTTAAACAGCAATATTTATTTCCTTCAATAAAATTTTTGTCCCCATTTCCAGAACAGATGACAAGAGGAAAAAAAGAAGGCATATTTTCACCCAACTTAATTTTTGTTTCATTAAAATATTTTAAATTTAAATTCTATTTCCATTTTAGCATTGTTTCCAGTCCACTATGGGGACGTCCATATATTATGTCATCAATAAGGGGGGGAGGGCGGGTGAAGGGTACGATGACGTCTGATTACGACCGGAGGGGTTTCAGGGACCTGATTACGTCATCAATGTATTGCATCTTCCGCGTGTTTAGTGTCACCATTGTCACATTCATCATTTACTTATTTACTTACTAAAATATTTGCAAATTGGAAAAATAACAAACAAACAAACAGAAATACTGACGTCACACGCACATCCTGTGTATTATACGCCACAGGATGTGAGTGTGGCGTCATTATTTCTGTGGTATTTTAACAAAGTACAAAATATTATGAGATAATTCCCGACCACACATGGCAGCATAAAAGTAAAAGTAAAAAAGTAAAAGTGTACATCTAAGATGATGACGTCATCATGGGGGGAGAGGGCCTGATGATGTTAGATGACATGGGGGGGGGGTAAAAATGGCTGAAAATTTGATGATGTAATATATGAACGACCCCAATAATCTGACACCTGAGCAATAATGTTCGGGTTTCAATGACGTCCGGAAATTAATCTTAATTAGCCTGTACCACAAGCACTGCTGGCAGGCTCTCATGATGGTGGTGGACAGGATTGGGACGGATGCTAACTTGCAGCCCATACCATCGAATGTGCTTTTCCACACAGCACCAGACACAACAGATTAATTTTTTCACTAGTCACCAGGCATTTCATATATTCTTCACCTAAGTATTTAAAATTCATAAAAATAGTATAACAGAAAGACCTGTTCAGTTTAATCTCACGATTTTGACATTTAATAACATTTAATTCAAAATGTGCTTCATGTAATTCAACGCCACATCATTACATATGTATTACATATGTTGGAAAATAAATATATACACAAAAGACAGTTAGTCAGTTTAGTCTTGAATTTAAATGAAACTCTACAAACTGAAGTACATGTCTTTTCCAATGGAGCATGGCAATTTGTGTTTAGCTGCTAAACTATAATTTTGTCTGTATTGTTTCCAAAGACATGCATGGTAGGCTGATTGGCGTGTCTAAAGTGTCCGTAGTATATGAATGTGTGTGTGAGTGTGTATGTGATTGTGCCCTGCGATGGACTGGCACTCTGTCCAGGGTGTACCCCGCCTTGTGCCCGATGCCTCCTGGGATGGGCTCCAGGTTCCCCGTGACCCTGTAAAGGAGTAAGCGGTTGAAGATGGATGGATGGATGTTTCCATGATTTCTAAATTATATTTTGTTGCAACAATGGTGTTTTGCTTAATTAATATCCACACACAAAAACCTTGGGGAAATACTTTAACTAAACATCTACACGCTGCAGTTGTTAAGTAGTTTTCAGTGAATATGGACACCAAGAACATTCAGTGTAAAATTATAATCATATTCATTGTTGTTGAGATTGTAACACAGTTGTTTCTCTATATATTTTATGAAGATTTATTAAAATTCTTCCACATACATTTAGTGAAATAGATGTTTCTAATTACATCAGTGAAGTATCATTTGGCTGTGTACCTACACTCAATCTAGTATTACTGCCCATCCTGGTTCTTTCACATGGACTGATCTACCAACATCACTTCTATTATCACATTGCATTTTGTGGGTTGGACTGTGAATCGTCTAAAGTTCTGATCAGATTGTGAACATTTAAGTGAACAACACCTGACAGAATTTTTTTTTCAAGTATCAACATACAGTTCATCTTCGTTATGGTACCGTATACAGTTTTGGGTGTTTCATTTTTAATGTTAAAGCTTCAAATGCAGTTACCGTATTTTCCGCACCGGATTATAAGGCGCAGTCTCAATTACGGGGTCTATTTCTGTACTTGACCAATATACAAGGCACACCGTGTTATAAGGTGCATACGGTTGTTACGCCAACCAAAGTCGCACAACATTTTTTACAGATTTTAGAACTCAGTCCACACATAAGGCGCACCGGATTATTAGGCGCACGGCCGATTTTTGAGAAAATTTAAGGCTTTTAGGTGCGCCTTATAGTGCGGAAAATACGGTAATTATTTGTCATTCTATATGTGCATATAGACGACTGCTTGAAGCCGTGCGTTGCGTCCCGCACCGCGTACTTACCTACTATGTAGTAGTTGAGATACATGTATTTCACCTTCTATAGGCCTGTAGTAGGTAAGTACGCGGTACGGACGGAGCCGTGCTCTCTTGGTTGCCGTCAAACGGTTGAGTACTGCCGTGTGTATACGTGTCCTGGCGCAAAATGCTGTGAAAACTCTCACATGACGTTAATAATTTGATCAAGATGTTTACATGTCTGTAATACATGTCGATAATGCAAGTAAAACAGGAGTATGTCTTAATTTGATTTGTATTTACTTCGAGTATGACCTTAATCGGATTAAGGTAATAAAAAAATTGCTGTTTACATGGTAATTTCTTAACCAGAGTATCGTCTTAATCGGGTTAACATTGGATTATTGTTGTCCATGTAAACGTACTGACTGACACCTTGGGACAATTCTAGAGTAGCTAATCCTAGCAGCATTTTTGTGAGCTGGGAAGAAACTGGAAAACCTGGGGGATACTCACACAGACACAGGGAGAACATGTAAAATACAGACAGTAAGTAGGTCTTGAACCAAGGACCTTGGAACTGTGAAGCAGAAACATCGCCCTCTACACCACTTTGCCACCATGGTTGAATTAATATTACAGGAAATCATTTATAGGGTTAGAACCTTGTGCTCAATTCAATCAATAATAAAATAATGACTAAGGCCCTTCTCCCCTGATCTCTCAGTTTGGCCAAGCGGCCAATTCTAGGAAGAGTCCTGGTGGTACGGATGATGGAGGTCACTGTGCTCATTGGGACCTTCAATGCTGCAGAAATGTTTCTGTACCTTTCCCCAGATCTGTGCCTCAATGGAATCCTGTCTCAGAGGTCTACAGACAATTCCTTGGACTTCATAGCTTGGTTTGTGCTCTGACATGCATTGTTAACTGTGGGACCTTATATAGACAGGTGTATGCCTTTCCAAATCATGTCCAATCAACTGAATTTACCACAGGTGGACTCCAATCGAGTTGTAAAAACATCTCAAGGATGATCAGTGGAACCAGGATGCACCTGAGCTCAATTTTGAGTGTCATGGCAAACGCTGTGAATACTTATGTACATGTGCTTTTTTGTTTTTTGTTTTTAGGCAAATAAGCTAAAAACAACACAGTATTTTATGTCTGTGTGTTTTGTAGCTATGAGCTGTAGTGTTATGCCTGTAACATCCAGGGTCCGAGATATGTGGTCGTAGGGTGTTCTAGTCCTGAGGTCATCACCTGCTCCCATTTCCACAATGGCTTTAAGCAACATTTCTGCAACATAACAGAAAGCAGTAAGATCTCACAGCATTAACACACCACATGGCTTCATTCATTGTGTAGATAATAAAGATGCTCTAATAGCTCACCTAATAGTTTTTATTATTAAATCTCTATAAGGAAATTAACACTATTATATATTTTACATCATTTAACAAGTAAGTCTTACTGCAGTATCAAATATAACATCCTATTGTGTTTCAATATGCAAATAAAGGCTTTGCCTATTACAGGAGAGTATATTTGGTATATTCAGTATATTCAATTTTGTGGATACACCACCTCTATCAAATTTTAAATTTAACATCTAAAATATTTCTAAATTTCAAAATATATTTCAGGTGACATTAAAAGCTTATCCCCAATCAAATTTATAACTCAAAAATAAAATAAATGTGCTTTACACTGAATAACTGAGTAACACTTATACTTTAAGAGGTTAATATTAAGAGTGGCACAGAATAGTGAAATGTTTAAACTTTCTGGATGAAATGCAGAACTGAAGATTATTTTTGCCTTGGATCGATTCCGACTTTGACAGTCCACAGAGCACAGAATTCCTTGGTTCATAGTTCAGCCTATGTGTAAGTGGCAGAGGAAGAAGCTTTAAAGAGGGATAATCACTCCTCTGACTGCTCTGTGCTGATCACCATGTTCCTCACCACCCTAATTAACCTGCATTAACCTCAATATCCACACTCTAAACCAACTGTGCTTTGTGAATAGCAACACCTAGACCACATAATATTTTAGACATCTGTTTTAAGGGTCACTTGTCAAAGCTCAATTAACATCTGTATATTAAGCATTAAACCTTATTTATACTGTACCACAGTTCTCACAGACGTGCCAGCTATAATTCAAATCATAGGATTATATTAATATGTTCGTTCTAATATGTTATCGGTTTTATAGTTCATTCCCAGAGACTTGTATGGAGGACATTCCATATATAGTCTAAAAATATATTACTATTAGTTTTATTATTTCTTATTATTCCACTGACTAATAATAAACTTTTTTTTTTTTTTTAATATGGTGAAGCTTTCTATAAGGAGACATTTTATTTAAAATTTTTGTTTTATTAATATTAGAGAAATTAGAGGGTGGTGAGGGAATGATATCATATAAGGGATAAGAGGAGCTAACATAAATGGTTTAGAAGTATTCATTCATTTTTAAATAAAGAATTGTTATCATGGAGTGGCATAAAAGTAATAAAACACTTTGGCTGCATTACACCGCCCTAAAATGAGACTGCAAATACTTGACAATTTAAATTAAACAATATAACCTCCTAAACTGTCAATGTGGTTTGCTCAGATGGCTTACAGATGGTGTATAACAATGTCTACTTTTACATGGACAGCAGTAATCTAATTATTGACCTCACTCTGATTAAGATAATAATGGGATTAAGGTTTTGCTTTTAGAATACTCCTGTGATGTTGTGACGGATTTTAAATTGTTAGAGTTTCAAAACTACTACTACTAGAGTTTCAAAACTCCCCACATATAGGCATTGTGGAGGACAGGCAAAATAACGTTAGGTCTTTCTGTCCTTTCACGTATTATCTTTGCTTTGCACTTCATCTTGTCTCATTTGAGTGTATCTTTTAATGCAATTCAAATTTTGATCTATATAATTATGCTCTCATTTTACATGCATTTTTAATGTTTATTTTAGTAAAGTATTTTAAATCTGGATGGACACGGTCATATTTGGTCTTATTCTTATCCCTAACCATTATTCTGTCCACAGTCAAGCATGGTGGTGGTACAGTGATGCTCTCAGGCTGCGTTACATCCTCTGGCTATGGAAACCTGCAGCATGTGGAAGGCACGGTGGATTCACTGAGTATCATGTATCAAGTATCAAGAAATGCCATCTGTGAGGAAGCATCAGGAACTCCCAACAGGACAATGATCCAAAGAATACCTCAAATTCCACTAAGGCTTGGTTGCAGAAGAAATCCTGGAAGATTTTACAAGGCCATCACAGTCACCTGACTTGAACCCCATAGAATATCTCTGGTGGGATTTGAAAAAGGCAGTTGCAGCATGCAAACCCAATAATATTACTGACCCGGAGGCCATTGCTCATGAGGAATGGGATAAGGTTCCTCAGGAATGCTGCCAGGAGCTATGCATCTTGTTTGTAGCAGGTCATAGCAGCAAAAGGGTGCTCTATTAAGTACTAAGATGCTTGTCATGAAGGGGTTCAATAATTTTAAAACTGGATAAGTTGTTAGAAGTTGCATTTTCAGTTGAATTTGGGGAAACTATTGAAGCATCCATTGTGTTGAACTATTTCAATTGTTTTTGTTTGATTTGTGCAAACAGTTGAAAGTTGGTCAATTTTGACAATAAACCTCATTTGCAATCGGGGTTGAATGCACCTGTAAATACAAATGTACCACTTATTGTTGTTGTTTCTTTCAGTTGATACACAATACTGTTTTTGTCCACTTTAATGAAGGAAATAAGTACATTTAGAGGTTGTTTGCCATTATTTTCCACCTAATGACAAATTATGGCCTGCAAGAATATGTCATCTTGTTTTCAGACTATTGCGCATGTACCTGTTAATACTGAATAATAAGTGGCCTATTTATGTTTATAACCACAGTACTTTATGTATTGAGTCATTACATTCTAATGAGTTATAGCTTAGCTTAATTCCTGTCAGTTCATGCAGCCTACACTTGGAAAGTGTCAACTTGGTTTAATACCTATACCCAGTAGTGTTCATCACTACTACTGCAGTTTAATGCCATTTAAC
The DNA here is from genome assembly GCA_022414735.1 of Noturus placidus. Lineage (NCBI taxonomy): Eukaryota > Metazoa > Chordata > Actinopteri > Siluriformes > Ictaluridae > Noturus > Noturus placidus. The sequence goes on from JAFFST010055523.1 coordinate 160,576, forward strand.
AACATCTGTAAAAAGTTGAACAGTGTGACAAACATAAATTATCATGCCATAAACTTTTAATATCATTCCAGCCCTAGAGTCTTTCCACAGTTTCACCAGTATTCTGGTATTTTCTGTCTGATGCATTTTGAAGTACACACAGAACGGTACTCTGGCCCTTCCGGACTGGTGCCTGCTCTAATAGAAAGAACCAGAAGGTGTCAGCATTTCTTGCAGCCAAGTTAGTCAATCAATTATTGTGTCTGACTAACATGTTTAACCAATTTGTCTTACTGTTAAACTATCATTCAAATCTATGTTTAATTAAACATGTACCCTTTTGAAGAGAATTCTTGAGAGGAAGGCACTGTTTTGTTTTGATTTGTTTAGGCCAGTTTATAATAAAAGGGGAGATGGAGAGCAGATTCTCTCCCATAGGGAGCTGGAGACATGGAGAGGACCCTCTAAATCCATCCCTGATCCTTTTTATGACAGGTTGCTTGTTTTATCTTTTGATTTCTCCTCATGATTCACAGAGAAATGAGGTGAGAATAATGTGCTGTGAGAGCAGCCTGACAAGGTTACATGAGGGCGTATGAAATAAGAAAGGAAACATACTTTTTTGGCAAACCTTCAAAGCATATGCACATGGTACTGATTATGTGGATTTGAGTTTTATGGAGCGGTAACCTTCATTCATAAATTATGTAGGATTAAATATTTTATTAAAAGTAACAAAAGAACCCTATGACAAAATTAACACAAAGAAAAATAATTTAGAAAAGATTTTCTAGTGGAGGAAATATATAGTCAAAAAAAAGTATAGTGAAAAAGTAACTACACCCCATGGGAATTGTTGGCTGTTTTGACATATTTGGACAAGCAAGCATTTGAACATCTTTGAACCAGCACCTATTAATGAAGTTGAAATACTTGAATAAAACCAAATGGGCTTTTTCAATCATTTGTTCAGCGGAAATATCAATAAATGTGATATGTGATATTCGTCTGTGGGAAAAGTAAGTACACCCTTGGCCTCAGAAGCTAGTATTGCCCCCTTTAGCAGAAATAACGTCTTGTAGGCGTTTTGCATAATTGTCCGCCAGGCTTGCTGGAATTTTTTTTTACGACTTTTCCATGCAATATTATTTCAGTTTCAAGATGTTTGAAGCTTTTCTTGCATGTACTGCCCATTTCAAATGCCCCCCACAACATCTCAATGGGATTCAAATTTGACTAGGCCATTCCATAACCCTCAATTTCTTCATTCTGATCCATTGCTTGGTGTGCTAGTGTGCTTACGTTGATTATCCTGTTGAAAGGTCCACTTTCGGTTCAACTTCAACTTTAGGACAGATTACTGTCTTTGGACTGCACCAAACAGGTCTGCTGCCAAACATCTCTATCTTTGATTCGTCTGTCTAGAGCACATTATTCCAAAAGGCTTTTTCTTTGCCTATATGCTCATTGGCAAACTGTCGTCTTGCAAATGCTTTTTTCTGGCAAACAGGTAAAATTTGCGCTTTCTGATCTATTTCTAATTGTAGAAGCTTGCACTTTGACACCAACAGTTGCAAGACATACTAGTAGAACCTGTGATTACATTTTGTGGTTCTTTTTGCATCAGATGGTCTGCTTGAAATCTTCACCATTTGTAGATTATTTTTCTTACAGTGGAATGATGCTTTTTAAATTTTCCAGACTCTTTTATATCTTGACAACACTCACCTCAATAGCAAATGGAACATCAGACAGTAGATATGAGAGTGGCATAAATAAGACAGATTCTACCTGAGCTCACTAAGCAGGTTCTAATCACTTGTACCCAATCTTGAACACTTGATTGTAATTTTATGAATTTAAAGGTGTGATAAATGTGATAAATGGTTGATCTGGTTTTTTGTTCATTTAAATTGTGAAAATTACTACAAAATGTATATTATATATATATATATATATATATATATATATATATATATATATATATATATATATATCAATTGATAGTGTATCAACTTCATAAATATACACTGATTCAAAGATGATCAAATGTTTACTTGTACTCATTGCAGAGTAATGAACTGAAATTATTTTTTTAATATTACTAATTTTAATTTTAAATTCCTAATTCCTGGAGGACAAGAAGGCAGATCAACCTCCTCAGCAGAACAGGAAGGCAGAGCGACGTCTTCAGTGGAGCAGGATGGCAGAGTGTCATTCTCAGTGGAACCGGATGGCAGAGGGACATCCTCAGCGGAACCCGAGGGCAGTACTTGATTGGCCATGTCAGCAGACTCAGGAGTGAGCAGAACTTTGTTGTGAGCATGTCAGCAGACTCAGGCGTGAGCAGAACTTTGTTGTGAGCATGTCAGCAGACTCAGGAGTGAGCAGAACTTCGTTGTGAGCATGTCAGCAGACTCAGGAGTGAGCAGAACTTTGTTGTGGGCATGTCAGCAGACTCAGGCATGAGCAGAACTTGTTTGGCTGTGTCAGCAGACTCAGAACGTTGTTGGTCGTCGTCGACCTCAGACAGGAACAGGATTTAAGAGGCACTCTCTTCGACCTAAGTCTGGAACTGGGCATAGGAGGCCACCTTGTTGTCCTCTAGCAGGAACTTGACAGGCTGTCTCGTTGACCTCGGACAGGAACTTGACTTGAGAGGTCATCTTGTCGACCTTGGACAGGAACTTGGTATGCTCTCTGAGGTTCAAGTGTGGGGCGGTCTCTTCCACACCGGAGAGAGATGACATAACACCCATGGCCTGGCTTGAATGTGGAGCAATGTGCAGGCAGCAGGAGGAACGAAGCTCAAGGCGGAGCCTGAGGGGGAAGCGACATTCCCCATGAATCTAGAGGGGGGAGTGACGCTCTCCACGAGGTCCAAGTAAAGAGCAAAGTTCTCAATGAGGCCAGAGGAGGGAGCAAGGTTCTCCACGAGGCCAGAGGGAGGAGCGATGCTCTCCATGAAGCATGGGGGCAAACAACATCTTCTATCTAGCAGGAAGGAGGAGCAAAATATGGTGCAAAGCAAAGAAAAGGAGTGACCTCTTCAGCAGAGCATGGAGGCAGAGCAACATCCTCAGTGGAGCAGGATGGAAGAGCAATGTCCTCAGCCAAGGAGGATGGTAGAGTAATGTCCTTAGCTGAGCAGGATGGCAGAGCGATGTCCTTAATGGAGTAGTGGAGCAATGTCCGAAGCGTAGCCTGTCATACTGACGTCCGAGGCAGAGCGGAGAAGAAAAGCGGAGCTATTGGCTGCACCATGAAGTGGAACAACGTCCTCAGCTGAGCAGGGATGCTGAGAAGCATCCTCAGATAAGCAGGGAGGGAGGGTGGGAGATGGTTCCAGCCTGCTTGGAAGACTCCTCTTTGACATTCCCCCTGATGGCATACATCACATTGAGCCACTCCCAATTGGCTGGAATTAGGGAGAATTTCCCTTCCTTCTCCCACCTCAGTTTTTCCCTTTCATAAAGGGTCTCTTGGACTCTTGGGTCTCTTGGACTATAATTCTACTGCATCCATGTTATGGCGAAGTATTCTGTCAAGTAATGGAGGCTGAGATGGATACAGATAAGAGCTTTATTGGAGGCAGGAATACAAATCCAAAAGGTGAATCAAAAGTGTGATCAAAAACATGCAATAGGTAAGGCGATCTGCAAACGGGCACAAACCAGGCTAAACTAGAATCAAGTAACGAGGTCGAGAACAGGATCAAAACTATGGCCCCGAAACAAAGAAAAAAACTCATGTATTACTTCACAATGAACAATGAGACATGAAGGGTTTAAATACTAAACGTAATCCGGGGGAAAACACAGAACAGCTGAATGCAATGATGACACTTAAGGGAACCAACCAATGACAACACAGGGGCAGAGACAGGGCATAAACCATAACAAAACAAATGTGTCAAAAGTAACCAAAGTCAATGTCACTGAAATCCGGAAGTGCGCGCTTGCGCTTTGAGATTCGGAGCGTGCTGTGTACTACAGCATTAGCATGAGGGGAAATCGTGACATTTTAATTATCTGATGTTTGTTTAGATTAGCCAAACATTAATCAGACTAAGAGAACATATAGCATACTATGGCAGAGCAAAATCTTTTTTTACGTGCATACAAAGTTACAGATTATGAAAATGTTAATGTTTTTGGATACAAACAGAACTGTGACATCATAACCACTGAATGTGGCTCCCTGCATATTTCTATCAGAAATGTATTTAAAGTAGAAAGATGATAGAAGTGGAACTGTGTTCAGGTGCATGCACATTACTATGTGTGTGTGTGTGTGTGTGTGTTCAGGGGTTGGGGGGGTGGGCATGGGGCATGAAATGGCCCACTGGGACATGCTGAGGTGCGACTGTTCCTTTCACTCACAAACAAGGATGATGGAGTCACACTGCAAGCCAGCTGGTTTAATGCTGTCTAAGATAGTGGGAGTGTCACGATTCACCCTGTTGGCCAGGTGTGGCACTGCACAGCTGGTGCTGGCGCCCTCTGGTGGCCGAACACTGGCAGTGACTATCCCTAGCACCTGGACTTTATGTGTCTCCACCCCAGCGTGCCGGTGGACTCCATTTCCCATCGGCCACTGCAGGTCACATGGGTTCACTGTGGGTCATATGGATTCTGGCACCTGTTCCTTGTTTTGTTAATGAGCACTGGGGGGGGGGTATATATAGTGCTGGTAGCTTAGGTTTTGTTTCATGTTTATTAGCTTGAGTATTTTTGTTTCTAGTCCTTCTTTTAGGGTAGAGTATTTGTATTGTCTTTATTTGTGTTGTTTTGGAGATCACCCAAATAAATACGCAAAAGCCAGTCTGCGCCTGTTTCCGCTTCTTCCAACCTCACCGTGACAGGGAGTGAAGCTGTCAGAAGCATCTGTCTTTGAATATGAAAGAAGGAATATTCATAAAAATTTTCAGAGCTGAATTTTACTTTTGCTTACTATATGGTTTTAGATCTTTTTTTTTATTATTTATTTATTATTTATTTTTTTATGTCCTTTCTGATTTGATTGTTGATTCTGGTACTTTCCGGCCTGATTTATAAGTTATCTTGGTTAAGCATCACAACAGTTTGATGAAAACATTTGTATGTATTGTCCACTCACTTTAAAGCAGCAGTACTGAACTTCTGCCTCTCTAGATCTGTTTGAAACATAAAATTGCAAGTTACTTTTTGAGTTATTTTTGTTTTTCCATGGGTTGTGCTTTGGCACTGCTCCCCTGCACGGATGACTCTGGTGGATTGAGGTATGCTTATCAGAGTTGCCAAGTCTGCTTCTAATACGCGACATTGGGCTTCTTCACTTGAAAAAATGTCATTTTTTTGGGCAGGATTATTTTTTTTTAAATATGATTTTTTGTTGGAAAAATCTGACAAGATACTTGGGGTTTTTTTTTTTTTTTAATTTACGGTTGCTATTTTCCCCGGTGAATCGACACTGTCTGTTCACAGCCTCACAGTAATATAAGTGCTATAGTGTATTTTTCCCTGCCACAATTATTACAGGTTATAACAAAAAAAAAACAAGCATAACATTCTCATATATACTAATAGTAGATAGGGTTCTAATGTAATTTCCTTTTCCGATCTCTCCAATCATTTTCTACTTGCAGGTGATCAGAGATAGTGCCTATCCTCCCCATAAGCTTTGTTGCAGTTTGTTTGTTTTTTTATTAAATAAATTCTGTTTCAGGTTAATATGTTGCAGGCTCATATTTTGAGTGTGTTTACATTGAGGTGGTAACAGGCTATACTAATATTGGGCTTGTTTTTGAAACTGCAGTGGCTTATTTTTCTCGTAAGACTTCTTTTTATGTTTTACGTGTCAGTGGAGCTGTTCATTTTTTAAACAAAAAAAGTTCCATACTGCAGCTTTAACTACAATTTTTGCCTGATTTAGTCATGGTGATTCATCAACTATAAATATAAGATATATTGTAAATTTATACAGTGTATTCTGGTTATTTTTGCCCATTGATTTTCAAATTACTTTTGAATAACTTTTCTGTCACCAAAGGCACATATACGCATACCATTATACTCTAGATGAGGTCATTGAAAATATTAATATATATGTCATGAATATATAGTCACTGTACATGTTCCATGTTTTATTGAGAATGAGTATGGTTTTGATGTCTTTCTTAAACACTTCATTAATCTTTTTATGTAGAGTCTCCCCCAAACATTCTTTTCAGATGGTATTTTATTCCCTTCTGAGCCTGGTCTTGGGTTCCTGTCGGCACATACCACACTGCTTAGTCATATGATTTACTACTTTACAAGTAAAAAAAGAACAGATTAAAAGAACAGATTAAATCAGGCAGTTATTCTGGTATTGTAATTCTTATCTGCATATTGTGTTTCTCCATTCAGTACAGCAGGCTCCTTTAAATGAGGCCTGCATCCCATAAACCCATTATTACACATGACTTCACCAGCCACAGTGTGGTGTGAGTGGAGCATTCAGCAAGTACAGCATGAAAAACTGAGCAAGTGTGTAATGTGATCTATAAAAAAAAATGCTCACAAAGGTCAAAGTCACTCAATATCATTAATTTCATCACTTAGTTTTGTATGTGACTATAAGTAATGTGTTATGCAGCATTGATATTATAAGCTAATGTTATTACATCAATAACTCTACAAAAAAATCTCTACTGTTTCTTCTTCTTCTAATATATCCTACCCCTTGACAGTGGCTCCTGGCAAGGGGTGGGATATATTAGACAGCAAGTGAACAGCCAGTTCTCGAAGTTGATGTGTTGGAAGAAGGAAAAAATGGGCAAGCATAAGGATCTAAGTGAGAAGGGCCAAATTGTGCCATATTGGTTAGTACCTTCAAAAAGTGGTTCATGGAAGGGTAACTGGTGAACCTGTCATGGGCGCTCAAGGCTCACTGTTGCACACCAGGAGAGAAGGATAGCCCATCTGGCTATGATAGAAAGGTGTCAGAGCTCACAGTTCATCGCAGCTTGATGCACATGGGGCTACATAGCCACAGACTAGTCATAGTGCATGTGCATGGGCATGTGAGCATCAGAACTGGATCAGCAATGGAAGAATGTGGTCTGGTCTGATGAATCATGCTTTGTTTTTTTGTTTTTTTTACATCATGTGGACAGCTGGCTATAATGTGAATGTGCTTTGCTTACTTGGAGAAGAGATTTTACCAGGATGTACTATTGGAAGATGTTAAGCCGGGGATGGCTGTGTGGTGCTTTGGGCAATGTTCTGCTGGGAAACTTTGGGATTCATGTGTATGTTATTTTGACATGTACCACTTACGTAAATATTGTAGCAGACCAAGGACACCCTTTCATGCCAATAGTATTCCCTAATGGCAGCGGCCTCTTTCAGCAGGATAATGCGCCCTGGCACATTGCCACAATATATGTTAGCTCTTGGGGTCATTAGCTCTTGTTATTTAAGAATTCATCCTTAAATATGAAAAACAACATGTGATCTGATCTGATATCTATTGCTAGGATCTGTCATTATCTGTCATTAATCTGTCATAATATGTCACACTGATTCATTAGCTACAGTATATCTTATTGTTACCTAGTCAATTCTGGCTATTAGAATGCAAGCTAATTTGTATAATCAGTGCCATTAGCTTTAGTTAATGCTCACGTTGCTTGGTTCTTTGACGAAAGACACACCAAAATCCAAATGATAGTTTAAGTAAATGTAAGAGTTTGAAATGTTCTACCTTACCTTAAATAATTTAAAAACTGTATTTCAACTTTTATATTTTTAATAGATGATGATTTGCACCTTTTCATCTATTTTTACTTCTACAATCTCTGTATGTGTGCATCGCTGAAGCTTCTAGTGAACTTGTTAACCATCTCTGTTTTCTTCACGGAAAACCTCACGGACATGCTTAAACTGAGAGACTGGCTTGATAAGACTGAATGATAAGATCATTAACCCAGTGTTGCAAAATCCTTTTATAAGAACAAATGATTTAAGCTCCTGTTGCACCACAAATTACAACTTTTCAGAATGCAGCACATTGGACATAGTGCTGATGTAGTTCCTAAGATTAACAAGTCTAGACATCCTACCCTGACTGAGACTGGTTTTGTCTTCTGTTTTGTATAAAGTTTGAATTAACCCTGGAGCTGTTGATGCAGGAAGTCATTAAGAGGAGGAAGTTATATAGGATCATGGATAATGTCTGGTTCCTGTAATATACACATTTCTGTGAAAGAGAGCGGCTGAGTGGTTCTGCAAATGAAATACAAGGAATGGCATTCAGTAGCACTATTCATATGCCAACAATGAGACATGACAACATCCTGTCACTTGAAGAATGTACATAGTGTCCATTTCCTCATGGGAAGACCTTGCTAAAAACTAGCTAATACTACAATTATCATCATAATCTGATAATATGCTAACATAACTGTGAAGCATACAACACAATAGAGTCAGTGAATTATCCAACAGGGTCCCAATGCCAATTAATATGAATAAGTTAAGCTTAGAAGGTTAAGGTTAATATTAGTAACCCCGGTTAATTGTTGTGGTTTTTCTCCCAATCACATCTTCCCTGTTAGTTTGTATTGTTCAAATTGAATTGTCTGATGCATGATTATATACACGCAGGTCCAAGTATTTTGACAGTGAAACATCCATCCATCCATCCATCATCAACCGCTTACTCCTTTTCAGGGTCACGGGGGAACCTGGAGCCTATCCCAGGGAGCATCGGGCACAAGGCGGGGTACACCCTGGACAGGGTGCCAGTCCATCGCAGGGCACAATCACATACACACAATTTTTTGTAATTTTGTTTCTATACACCACCACAATAGATTTAAAATTAAGCAATCAAGACGTAATCATCAAATGTTCAGGATTATTTTTAATACTTGGATGCAAATACTTTGTAGTGAAGCATGTCTTATCAGTTTTGCAGCATTTGACTGAATGTGAGCAGAAAGTATAGCTCTATACATTCCAGAATTCATCTTGCTACTTCTGATAGCGATCACGTTATCAAAAAACACCACTGACCCAGTTTCATTGACAGCCATACATGCCCATGCAATAACACTTCCTCCACCGTGTTTGACAGATGATGTGGTATGTTTTGGATCATGCGCCCTTACTTTCTTTTTCATACTGTTCTTTTCTCATCATTCTAGTACAAGTTAATCTTGCATCAGAACTGGTCAGGCATTTTTTTGTTTAAACAAAGTCTAATCTGTCTTTTCTGTTCCTTAGTGTTAACAGTGTTCTGTATCTTGAGGTAAACCCTCTGTATTTACATTCATGAAGCTGTCTCTTGATTGTAGACTTGCCAGTAAACAATGATACACCTACCTCTTCTTGAGTGTTCTTTACATGGCTGGATGTTGTGAAGGGGTTTTTCTTTAACAAGGAAAGAATTCTGCAATCATCCACTTTAGTTGTCATCCGTGATCTTAAAGGTCTTTTGGTGTTGTTGAGCTCACCAGTGGATTTCTTCTTTTTAAGAAAGTACCACATTGTTGATTTGGCCACTCTTTAAGTTTCTGCTATCTCTCTGATAGGTCTGTTTTGTTTTTTCAGCTTAATGATGGACTTGTTCACTTGCATCGAGACCTCTTTTGACTGCATATTAAGAGATCCCATGAACCAAATTCTAATTCAACACATGATATCAACTCCTGACTTTTTATCGCCTTAATTTGTCATGACATAATGAGAAAAGGCCACACCTTTCCATGAAACAATCAATTGTCCAATTACTTTTGAGCCTGAGAAAATGGAGACAATAATTTGTCATACCCCTGGAATTAAAACTGAAAGTGTACGCCGTGCACCAAAATAATAACATCCACCATATAATGAGGGATTTGCACAGGAAATCCAACCTTTAATCAGCACCACACATGTGGAGAGAGAGAGAGAGAGAGAGAGAGAGAGAGAGAGAGAGAGAGAGAGAGATCCTTCACATATATCAGTATGGCAATTCAATCAAATGAGACATTTATTAATTTATTAATCCATAAAGTATCACATTAATGTACTACTGGCACTTACAGTCCCCTCTGTATCCACTGGATTGTGCTACACACCAAAGACATTTGGGTTTAAGATGAAAACATGGATATGAAATGATAGTTTAGGATTTCAGCTTTTATTTCATGGTATTTGCATCTAAATGTGTTAAACAACATAAAACATCAGAGCACCTAATTACTAGGCAAGCGAAAGTATTACAAGACTTGAAGTACTTGAAGTAAATTAAAACAAATAACACTTAATATTTGGTTGCATATCCCTTGCTTGCAAATAACTGCATGGAATCTGTGACTCACTGACATCACCAAATTGATGCTTTCTTTTTTTGTGTGTTGCTTTTCCAGGCTTTCACTGCAGCCTCTTTCAGTTGATGTTTGTTTCAGAGGGGTTTCTACCTTCAGTCTCCTCTTCAGGAGGTGAAATGCTGCTCAGTTGGGTTAAGGTCTGGGGATTGGCCGGTCAAAAACCTTCCACTTTCCCCCCTGATGAAGTCCTTTGTCCTTTTTCCCTCTGAGGACGTCATTTTGGTGTGGCTGTGGCTCAGGTGGTAGAGTTGTAGAACCACTAAGGTTAAAAAGTGCTATCTAAGTGCAGATCATTTACTTTGTTGAGTTGACAGTGTGTTTTGGATCATTGTCTTGCTGCATGAAGTTCCTCCCAATTAATTTGGATGCATTTCTCTGCACATTAGCAGACAAAAAATTCCTGTAGACTTCTGAATTCATTCTGCTGTTACCGTCATAGGTTACATCATCAATAAAGATTAGTGAGCCTGTTCCAGAAGCAGCAATGCAAGCCCAAGCCATGACACTGCCGCCACCATGTTTTTATAGATGTTTTGAATCATGAGCAGATCCTTTCTTTCTCCACACTTTGCCCTTTCCATCATGTTTGCAGATGTTAATCTTGGTTCCAGAACTTTTGTGGCTCATCTCTGTATTTCTTTGTGAATCTGTTTTTTTTTTTTTTTTTTTGTTTTTTTTTTTTGCTTGTCTACAAATGGGATCTGATACAAGATGTGCTATGTTCTACATCATTAAACACATCTGCATATAATTACAAAGAAATAAAAGGTGAAATTCTCAACCCACTTCTCATATTCACCTTTTGATCTCAAACCCAAATGTCATCAGTCTACAGCAAAAGCAAATGAATTGGCCTTGCCGTTCCAATATTTCAAAAGGGGTCTGACAGGGTGTGTGTTCTGACTGTCTTAACACTGATGATGATGTGTCAGTGTTACTAACATCTTAATATTTTAAGCTAGGGTGCAACACAATCCAGGTCAAAGTTAATCCTAGCATAAGGGTTATTTTCATTATAGCTATGCCCAATTCATATGTGCCAATGTTGGACCACCTTTAACACAGATTTTTTTAGCCACTTCTTGGATTGGATTACTGTATATCTCGAGAGAATCACTTCACGCTTTAAACACATCACAGACAGATCATAATCACATCATGGTGGAAACTCTTACCAAAGTGCCACAGCTTGTGCGTGGACAGTTTGGGTAAATTTGAAGCATCATTGGGAAGTGAAAGTGCTGCAGTTAGCAACATTTTCACGCTCAGGCCAGGAGGGAAAAGGTCACAGTAGCTCCCGAGACACGTCACTTCATCCACCTCTGTAGTTATGATGTTTCATAATTATTTATAGATATTTGATTCAGCATGGCAGTGAGTTGAAAATATAATGGAACTGGAAAATAATATGAGTTTCCTTTTCCACATCTTCTGCTTTCCACTTTGTTTCACAATATGTGCTGGTCAGTTTTGAGTAATTTGGGACAAAGGACACTGTTACTGTAATTTTTACAGATTTATTTTCTTTTTTTTTTTTTTTACAGCCATATTACAAATTTACAATAAATTACAGTAATATTGTGATGTATTAGGTTATATTACAATCATGTACAGTTAATTTCTGAAAATGGTCTTTTCCTGACTTTTTTTAAACCTTGATTGCATTGGTACTGGAACAGAACCATGATGGTATGAGCTACAGTAAATTATAATTATACAGGCTGCATTAAAAACTTTATAAAACTGTATTGTGTATGTTTTTAAAGAGTGTATTGTCTAATGCTATCTAGTTTAATGTTTTAAGGTCCTGTAAAAGATATAGTTATGCACTCTGTTTAAAAATTCTGAACAATGTGTCTTTACACATTACAGTGAGAATGCTGTAAGTACGAATTACAGTTAAAAATTCCTGTCAACTCTGCTGCCAATGAAATTGTAATATACAAGGTATTCACAGTGTACCACATGGCCATTTTTGGTTATGGATGGAACATCACACGAATAACATCTACACAGGAAAATATAAAATGTCTTCACAAATTCCGCTCTCGATTTCAGGAACCAGATTCCATCAGGAATAAAATGGTATTAACTAAATGAGAAACAGGACTGAACTGATCAATTTTAGTTAACAAAGCAGGCCATCTAGGCATTCCCAAGTGTAGGTAACATAATCCAAGCATGCAGTCTTTTCTTGTATTCCATAAAATGACGTCTTGCCATATGGCAGGCAAAACAACTGCAAGCTGATTATACTTGAGGAGATAATAATAAAACAGGCAAACAATGCAATGATTTGATAATGTAAACTACTAATGATTTGATAAAGTAAAGTGATTGCTGCTGGGAGTGGTGCTTAATAATCATTCACACATTTTACTTTTTTTTTTTTTTTTTTTTTTTTCATTTTTCACTGTAGTCCAAAAAAAAAAGTTCAAAATACAAAACATACTTCATTGTGCCAGTACCAAATTGAGTTTTCTTTAGAAGCTTATTACGTTTGGATGGTCAAATAAATACACACACATTATGTCAAAATGCAGGTCTGGCTGAGTATTCATGCAAACACAGTCGGTTATGTCTAAAGTGGATATAAACAGTTGGGGGAAAAAAAAAACTGTAGATGTTTTAGTACAGTATATTGGATTTGTAAATTAGGTCTTAAAGTGACAGCAGTCTAATAAACCTGCCGCTGTCTGTGTCATTAATGTTCATCAAACAACAAAAGACAAAGAGAAAATCCCTCACTCACTCATTTGACACACACGTCCAATTCAAAACTTCTTAATTATTGCTCTGATGGGGGAAATGGACATTTTCAAAGCTTGTGCTATATAATGATAATAATAATAATTTATCAATTTGTATAGCGCTTTTTACAATGGTACATTGTCTCAAAGCAGCTTTACAGAAATATCATTTTTACAT